>PVHP010001074.1:0-115933 GCA_004024765.1 Zapus hudsonius
AGAGAGAGAGATGAATTCTGGTGCTCAGCTCTCTCTGTCCTTTTTATTCAGTCTTAGAAACCAGCTCATAGATTGATGCCACCTAACATTTAAAGTAGGTCTTCCCACTTTAATTAACACAATCTAACCCCACACAGACCCTTTCAGAAGTTTCTCTCCTAGGTAATTCTAAATCCTGTCATATTGACAATCAACATCACAATGGGTCATTGAAAAATATCAGGAAAGAAATTTAAAACTTTCTAGAGTCAAATGAAAATTGTTGTACACTTATTAGAATTTATGGGATAGAGATAACACGATTCTAAATATAAAATGTGTGTAGCTATAAATGCTTACATAAAAAAATCAGATCTCTCATATAAATAACCTGTTACCCTAAGGTTCTAAAAATACAAGAAGCCAGCTCAAATGTAATAAATAGCAAGAAATAAAGATTCTCACAGAAGTTAATGAAAAGGAAATTAAAAGAACAATACATAGTACAACTCAAAGATTTGGTTCTTTGAAAAGATAAGTAAGACTAACAAACCCTTAGCCAAACCAGAGAGAGAGAGAGAGAGAGAGAGAGAGAGAGAGAGAGAGAGAGAGAGAGAGAGAGAGAGAGAGAGAGAGGGAGGGAGGGAGGGAGAGAAACAGAGAGAGGACCCAAATAAAGAAAATTAGAGGTAAACAGATGTTACAACAGACTCCAGTGACGTCCAGAAGATTAAGAAATACTTTGAAAATTTACATTTCAAAATCTAGAAAATCTGAGAAATAATCTCTTAAACACATATGATCGCCAAAATTAAATCCAGAAGATATACACAACTTAAGCAGACTCATAGCAGGCAACAAGATTGAAGCAGTAAATTGTCTTCATAAAGAAAATCCTAGTCAGACGTGGTGGTGCACACCTTTAATTCCAGCACTGGAGAGGCAGAGGTAGGAGAATCATAGTGAGTTCAAGGCCAGCCAGAGACTACAGAGTGAGTTATAAAGTCAGCCTGAGTTACAGTAAGACCTTACCTCAAAAAAAAAAAAAAATCCTGGGTCCAGACTGATTCGATAATGAATTCTACAAAACTTGTAGTGGAAATCTAATATCAATACTTCTCCACAAACTATTCCACAAAATAAGGAATACAACTAAATTTATTCTAACAAACCAGTATTACCTTGATACCAAAACTGGATAAGAACACACACACACACACACACACACACACACACACACACACACACACACACAAAACACTATTGATAATTTTCTTTAAAAGTTCTCACAAAATACTTGCAAACAAAACTCAAGAACACACTGAGAAGACATACCTCATGAATAAGTTGGTTTCATACCATGGATGCAAGGCTGGTTTGACATATGCAAATCAATAGTTCTAGTGTTTATAGATTTAGAAATCACAAGATCATCTCAATAGATACAGGAAAAGCATTTGGAAAAAGTCCAGCATGTCGGATAATACAAGTCCTGTAAAAATAGGAATAGTGGGAACATAATCTAATATAATAAAGGCTATATGTGATAAACCTATAGCCATTGGTGTACTAAGTGGAGAACAACTGTGAGCATTTCCTCTAAAATCTGGAACAAGACAAGGATAACCACTCTCTCCATTATTACCTAACATAGTTCTCAAAGTCTTAGTTAAAGCAATAAGACAAGGGAAACAAATGAAATGGTTATACATAGGAAAAGAATTAGTCAAATTATCTGTATGCACAGGTGACATGATCCTATACTTAAAATACCTTAAATATTTGAACGGAAAATTCATAGATTGCAGAATTACCTTTAGCAAAGGAGCCGTATACAAAATGAACATACAAAAATCAGTAGCTCTTCTATATACAAATTACCAAATTGGGGAAGGAGACATGGCTTGGTAGTTAAGGTGCTTGCCTGCAAAGCCTTATGACCTGGGTTTGATTCCCCAGTACCCATGTAAAGCCAGATGCACAGTGGCACATGCATCTGGAGTTTGGTTGCAGCAGCTGGAGGACCTGGTGCCCCCCTCCTCTCTATCTCTCTCTAATTGCAAATAAATAAATAAAAATTCAATTTATAAAACAAAAAGAAATTAAGGAATGCATTCCATTTACAATAGCCTAAAATTAAATTTAGGAATAAACTTAACCAAGGAGGAAAAAGGCCTCTACAGAAAAACTTTAAGACACAGAGGAAAGAAATCAAGGTACTAGAAGATTGAAAATCTGCCTATGCTTTTGGATTGGCAGAATTAATATTGTACAAATTACCTTACTGAAAGGGATCTATAAATTCAGTGTAATCCCCATCCAAATTCTAATGACATTTTTCACAGAAGTAGGAAAAAATCCTAATATTCATGGGAAACACAAAATACTATAGATCACCAAAACAATCCCAAGCAGAGCAATGCTTGAAGTGTCACAATACCTGGCCTCAAATTATACTACAGAACCATAAAGACAAACAAAACATTGGAACAAAAATAGGCAAGTATACCAATAAAATAGAATACAGGACCTAGGGAAAAAAGCCTACAGAGTTAAAGTCACATAATTTTGGAGAAAGATGTCAAAAGTACAATTTGGGGAAATAAACAGCCTCTTCAAATTGTGATGAGAAAAAACTGACTATCCATATGCCAAAGAATGAAACTAGGTCTCATCTTGTACAAAAATAAAATCAAAATGGATCAAATACAAAATGGACCTTAATATGAGACCAGAAACATTGATACTGTTACAGAAAAACACTTCAAGTTATAGGCATAGGTACAAACTCTTTGAATAAAGAAATAGCCCTAAGAATTGACTATTGGGATCAAGTAAAATAAAATAAAGGCTTTTCCACAGCAAAAGACACAATAACCAGAGGGAACATTCAGCCACATAATGGAAGAAAATCTGAAAACTATACTTCCAAAAGAAGGTTAATATCTCGAATATCTAAAGAACTACAAAAATTAAACATGAAGAGGTAGGAGGGTTGCTGTGAGTTTGAGACCAACCTGGGGCAACAAAGTAAGTGCCAGGTCAGCCTGGGCTAGAGTAAGACTCTACCTCAAAAGAACCAAAAATAAAATAAAATAAACACGAGACAAACAAACATACCTTCTAATCAATAAATGGTCTAGATTCACACCAGAACCCTGAAGGAACTTGCAGAGGTGTGACCAGATCAAAGACTCCCCCACATTCTTGTAGACGAGGACACCATTGGTAATATGACTATCCAAGGAAGACTCAAGAGGAAAACAGACTTTCCATCTCAGAGGATTCCAGGAACCAGGGAAGAAATTCAAGAGAGCCCATATGTGGTCCAACTATAGGCTGGCTGGTTTTCATATGCTGTATCTCCACCCAGCTCTCTCTCCCTTTAAATCTATTCTCTCTTTAGTTAATACCCAGTGTCATTTTGGCAGTGTAACCTGGCCTCTGCTCTGCTATTGCCCTACGTTGCTTTTTCCTTCCTTTCCCCTTTCTCTTTTGTCTCTCCCAAAGAACATCTAACCTGGTTTGCAGAGGCTCTGTGACCTGGTCTTCTGAAAGGTGGGACTCTTTTATATGAGATGATAGCACTTTTTCAGCCAATCTTTAGCCCAAACTTCCTCATTCCCCCGGACTATTTTGCACCTCTAGTTTTCCCTTCTATTTATATTTCTTTCCCCTTCTGTACTTTCTATTTTCCCAATACTAATCAATGGTCTTACTAGGCTTTTCTTCTTTTTCTTTCCATTCATATTTACAGTAACCAATATATTAGTACACGTGGTATTATCATGGTCCCTTTACTTCCCTAAAAGGATTAACAGTGGAGTGATGGCTTTTTAATTGACTTTTGCTCTATTTTCATAGTAGGTCTTTTCCTGGAGAGCATTCTATTCTTAGGGGAGCACCAAGGATGGTCTGGTGCTTTGAACGCCAGTCTAACAAAAGAAATTGATACCTTAACCCTACTACAACATAGTCTCTCCTGAACATTGCACTGCCATAGAAAGAAGGAAGGTGGCCTAAAAATTTCAACCAATGGTGTTACTCCTAATCAGAAGTCGCAATGCAAGACCACAAGCAACATGGAAAACCAAGTCAGTATATTGTCTCCAAAAGATGCATGTCCCAAGCACTGCCATTGCCTGATGGAGCCCAGAGTGTGGGCTAATTCCCTCTGCTTTCCTGACAGGCTACAGGTGTTCTAGGCTAGATGGAGGACCTCTAACAAGTAAGTCCCTCCCTGGCACATAGTGCTTGGATCCCTTTCTGATCCCCACATCTCTGTTAGGAAACGTCACCTTCCTATTGGCATGGAACATGAAGTAGGAGCCTTTCAAGTCTCTCATGCACTGCAGGTTTGCCTGTTGCTTCTCTAACTATGATTTCATTCCGAAACCTTTGCTTGCTAGAAAAGACCAAGAGCTGCCAGCACAACATGAAGCGCTTGGCTCAGAGGTGGTGGTGCTCGAACACCTATACTATCCTTAGCAATTTTGGTGAGTTTGTACTAGGCTTATTTACCACCCAGTGGCATTCACCACATGGCTTCTGCAGGACTTTCGAGCAGTGAGTAAGGCCACTGTATCAGCTACTCTCTGCTATATTCATACACAATGGTGAGGAATAATTCAGGTTGACATGTAGGGCCTCATGAGTCATGCCAAACACTAAATTTAATGGGGTGTTTAAGGCAAGATTAAAAAATCTTTTCTACTTTTGAAGAGGAGAGGCAGCAGAATGTGACATCCTCTCTGTGAATGGCACTGTGACTTGGACACCTGATTTTGGTGTCTGTTCTGAGCCAAAAAGACACCTAACTTATCATGGCTCCTTCCAGTTTGAAGACAGTTCTTGTCATGTCTCTCATCACCATAGTGCAGTGACCAAAATGGATGACAGAAGGATTTCTCATGAGAATAGTTTTCTCATGGGGATGGCAGACACATGGAGAATGGCATGTGTCACAGATTAGAGGTAGGTGGGTGGCTACCCAGTCAGTCCATTAAGGTGCTCCTGAGGATCGATAAGAATGGAAAAGTGTTTGCCACTTTGGGGAGGATGCCACACAGTGGATGAGGAAGTACATTCAGTTTTACCTACTTTGAATGCAAGGCAGGAGGGTTTCCAGAGTCAGGAGGTGTCAGCTGGCAGTGCCCAGGCCCACTGCACAGGTGCCGGTTCCCTGTACCAACCCCATATTTCCTGTGAGCTGAGGCTTATGGAATGAGCGGCTCTAGGTCCTCCTTTCCCCGAAGCCTCCTAGGTGGCAGTGGTCAGAACCCCAAGGGCTTCCTGGGGTGGTTTATGCAGTTGGCACTTGTGCTGACTGCTCTTTCTCTATGAGCCGCAGCAGGAAACCCCACGCCTAAGAGGCTGTGCAGTCTGGGAGGACTTCAAAGAAGAGACAGCCCAGCCTATGAGGGGCGGCAGTGACAGGAATGAAAAGGCCTGTGGCAAGCGCAGTGCCAGAGCAGACAGAGCAGGACAGAGGCAGAGCTCCACATTTGAGACCAAGTCCTGAGGGACCTTGTATGCAAGCCAACCTGGGGGTGCTCCCCAAAGACACCGCTTGGAACAGAAACCAGAAACTCAGGCTTTGTTCCTTGGGTGCACGTGCATGGCTGTTCTCAGGGTTGCTAAGTCTGCTTGCCAGGGGAGAACGAGATGCATGCAGAAGAGGGGTTCTCGGGAATCAAACGCCTCGTTTTCTCTGTGCATCAGTGGCCTCTGCTTTCTTCAAATATCACTGACCAGTTTCCCCTGGCGGCTCATGTAGCGCCTTCCAGTACTACACAGGCTACCATCTGGGAGCTGGTTACCATTCTGGAGGGTCTCTGTGTTGCGGGACAACACTCTGTGGTATCATCAGCAATAGCATCTTCCCTTTGGAAGAGCTTAGGTAAAAGCCTGTCTTGTTTTGGGAACCTCGTGGGTCTCTCTGATCAACAGCTCAGTGTACTTTCTAGTAACTAATGACTGGGACAGGGAGTTGTAGACCTGAGCAGTTTTTCTTGGGGTTAGGCTTCCTCCCATTTTATTCATGGCCCCTCTCACCAGGCAATGCCCACAGCTTCCTCAGGAGCTTACTGTATGCAAGTAAGGATTTTATGGTATTGATTCATTATTGGTTTAGCTTATTGTATGATTCCCCTCCCCACCCTCCCATTCCTCCCTGCCCCAATTCCTTCCATCCCCTTTTACAATCTTTCAATTTGATTGTCAGGTTTGCTTAGGATTTAAGCTTAACCTGGTTAAGGAACCACATATGAGGAAGAATAAGCAGTATTTGTCTCTCTGTTCTTTTTAGAGTTCACTAAGAATGATCTGTTCCAAGTCTGTCCACTTTTCTTTAAAGTTCATTATGTCATTTTTTTCCCTTTCAGCTGAGTAGAATTCCATAGTGTAAATGTACCACAACTTTGATATCCATTCGTCCAGTGATGGGCATTTGGGTTGATTCCACTGCTTAGCTCTTATGAATTGAGCTGTTATAAGCATGGTTGAGCAAATGTCTCTGTGCTGAGGCATGAAATCTTGAGGGTAGATGCCTAGTAGAGAGATAGCTGGGTCTGTCGGTAGCTCTATATCCATTCGATTCAGGAGTCTCCACACTGCTTCCCATAGTGGTTGTACAAGTTTGCAAACCCACCAGCAGTGAATGAGGGTTCCTTTTTCCCCACATCCTCACCAGCCTCTATTGTTGGTGGATTTTTTAATGATTGCCATTCTGACGGGAGTAAGGTGGAATCTCATTGTAGTTTTGATTTGTATTTTCCTGATGATTAAGGATGATGAACACTTTCTTAACTGAGAATTGGCCATTTGTGTTTCCTCCTCTGTGAATTCTCTGTTGAGTTCAGTGCCCCATTTTGTGAGAGGACTATTTGAGTTTTTATTATTTAATTTTTTGAGTTCTTTGTAAGTTCTAGATGTTAGACCTCTGTCTGCATTATAACTGGCAAAGATTATTTCCCAGTCTGATGGTAATCTATTGACTCTGAGTATGATATGTTTGCCTGTACAGAAGCGTTTAAGCTTGATGAAATCCCATTAGTTAACTGATTATTGCACTTCCTGGACTACTGGAGGTGTGTTCAGGAAGTTTTTCCCTATTCTATCTCATGCATAGATCCTCCTAATTTTTCTTCTAAGGTTTTCATAATTTTAGGTCTTATGTTAGGTCTTTGATCCGTTTGGAGTTGATTTTTGTGCATGGTGAGAGGAATGGTTCTAGTTTCATGTTTTCACAAGTATTTATCTAATTTGTCCAGCACCATTTGTTGAAGATGCTATCTGTACACCAGTGAACATTGTTGGCACCTTTGTCAAAAATCAAGTAGCTAGTTGGGGTGGTGGTGCATGCCTTTAATCCCAGCACTCAGGAGGATTGCCGTGAGTTCAAGGCCACCCTGAGACTACATAGTGAATTCCAGGTCAGCCTGGACTAGAGCAAGACCCTACCTCAAAAAACCAAAAAAAAAAAAATCAAGTAACTATAGTTACTCGAACTAAGAGCAGGGTCTTCAATTCTGTTCCATTGGTCTTTCTGTCTGTGTTTATGCCAGTACCATGCTGTTTTTGTTACTATGGCTTTGTAGTATATCTTTAGATCAGGAATAGTGATGCCACCTGAGGAGGTTTTTTTACTAAGGATATATTTGGTGATCTGAGGTTTTTGTCATTCCAAAAAAATTTTGAGATTTTTTTTATGTCTGTAAAGAAAGAAGCTTAGAATTTTATTGGCATGGCATTAAATCTATATATTGCTTTTGGAATAATTGCCATTTTTAAAATATTAATTCTACCTATGCAGGAACATGAAATATCTTTCCATCTTTTCACATCCTCCTCTATTTCCCTCTTGAGCATTTTTATGTTTTCATTATACAAGTCTTTCACATCCTTTGTAAGTGTTATTCCAAGGTATTTGATTTTTTGAGGCTATTAAAATTGGGACATTCTCACTGATTTCTTTTTCTGTATGCATGTCACCTGCATATAGGAAGGCTATTTTTTGTGTTAATTTTTTATGTACCACTTTGCTGAAGGAATTTATCAACTTCAAGAGTTTATTGGTACTATCCTTTGGGTCTGTTATGTATAGGATCATATCATCTACAAAAAGGGATAGTTTCCTTCCTCCTTTGCAATTTGTATCCCTTTTATGTCTTTCTCTTGTCTTATTTTTTGGGCTAGAACTTCCAGAACCTTGTTGAAGAGCAGTGGTGAGAATGTATACCCCTGTCTTGTTCCTGCTTATAATGGGAATTCCTTGAGTCTTTACCCATTGAGTATGATTTGAGCTGTAGGAGTTTTGTATATTGTCTTTATTATGTTGAGTTATAAGCCTTCTATGTCCAGCATTTTGATCATGAAGTGGTATTGAATTTTTTCAAAGGCCTTCTCTGCTTTGATTGAAATGACCATGTGATTCTTGTGGTTGAGTTTATTATTGTGATGGGTTACATTAATCAACTTCCAAATGTTGAACAATCCCTGCATCCCTGGGATGAAGCCTACCTGGTCAAGGTGGATAATACTTTTGATGTGTTGTTGTATTAGGTTTGCAAGGATTTTGTTCAGAATTTTTGAATTTGTTCATCAGGGATATAGATGTATAATTTTCCTTTATTGTGTCTTTGTCTGGTTTTGGTATTAGGGTGATGCTAGCTTCATAGAAGGAGTTTTGAAATATTCCCTCTTCTATTATACAAAAAAGCTTCAGAAGGAGTGGTTTGAGTTCTGTGATAAAGGTTTGGTAGAATTCGGCTGAGAATCCATCTGCTCCTGGACTTTTCCTTCTGGGGAGGTTTTTAATTACATTTTCTATCTCAGTGGATGTAATAGGTTTATTTAAGAGCTTTATTTTCTCTGGGTTAAGTTTTGGTAGGTGGTAGGTGTCCAGGAATTCATCCATTTCTTCCAGGTTCTCCAATTTTGTAGAGTAGAGGTTTTGGCTCTGGTGGCTCTGGGTGCTGGTTGCTTGCTCCCTGGACTTCTCTCTCCAGTGAGTATTCCATGACTGACCACAAGTGTGTCTCCTTCATGAATGGAGAGCTCTCACTGCTGCTCTGCTCTGGTCTGCAAAGCTAAGACAGGTTCCCAGAGTGGAGCTCTTCTGGGCGGGACATTGCCATTATTGACTGCAGATCACTGGGGTGGTGGTTGATGGAAGCCCCGAGTCTCTCCTGATTCTCTGCTCTAATAAAAATCTTATTTTAATAGATATAAAATTTGGCATTGTGTTGTCACCTTGAAGTTCACTGTGGTAGAAGTATTTACACCATGGGAATTGGTACACACCACAAATCAGAATTTCCCTCTTCCTCCTGCCAGCAAATGTTTTACCAACACAGCATTGAGTGGATTTGATTTGCCATCTCACTCCAATATCGTGCTTTGCAAGTGTAAGGTGATAGAGTCTCCCACTCTGCTGACATCATAGTGTGATTTTTTTCTTGTGAACTGCTGCTGCTGGCTGTAGGAAGGTGCCCAAATTCTGGCTCCTGAATGACCTCAGGAAAGTCCCCAGGACCTTGTTTAGAGGCTGAGAGAAGAGCTGTCATCGCAGCTAACATTCCTATTCTAGGGGCTTGCCCTTGGAGACCGTATCAGCGACTGCCCACATCTGCCTATGTTTTAATGATCTTGTCTCTCCTCCTTCCTTCCCCACTTTTCACATGAGTCCATGGCTAATGGATGCCCATGTGCCCTGCCACATGGGCTCTTTGTCTGCTAAGGCTAACCCCAACCCTAACCCTGCCTTACCCAGGCAGGAAACTTTACTACCAAGGAAAGTCTCCCAGCCCAATAGAGCCATCCAATCCCCCCTCATAGCCACTCTTCAGATACCCAGCTCCACTGCGTCCTATTCCCTCTGGGGCTTCTCTTCTCCAGGCCTAACACTCCACCTTCCTCAAGGATGGGCAGAAGGAGTAAACAACAATATTCAAGTGAAAAGTGGCCCAAGTTTCAGTGCCCCAGCTCCTTTCTGCGATCATCCACACCAAGGTCATCACCTGGCCTCACCTAGGATGAAATGCCATCTGCTTACACTCTTTCTCATGTGAGTCACCCAGGCTTGAGAAAAAAAAACCATTGATACCACAGAAGTCACATAGAAATAAGGTATTGAGTTGAGTGGCATAATCTAATGGGAACAATGAAGGTCTTAATGCCAGGAGATGCAGCTACCACTGAGGGAGGAGTGGTGACTATGGGCAGGGAACAGACTCTTCCCGTTCTCTCTCCAGCAAGACAGCAAGACCAGGGATAGCTGAGCACAGATGGTGGTGATGCCCATTACATGGCTTTGCCTGATATACTCTCTCCCTACGAAGGCAGCAAAATAGCATGCAAAGGACTATTTCACCGAGAGTATCTGTTTTGGAAGGCATGTCACTGTAAAATATTGCAATGGGTATAATTTGTTGCTTTGCATCTTTATCCCAGTGACATTGGCCACTTTGCGTTTAGATATATTAATTCAAAGGTTATGTCAATATTAGTAATTCTAATTTCTTGTTTAATTTCCATGTAAGATAGGACTTGCTTGTAAAATACACTGACAGAGAGAGCATTCTATATTTAGTGAGAGAGATGTTATCTATAATTTAAAGGGAGATGATTATATCAAGGTCCTCTGTTGATGAAATAAACCACAGTAAAAAAAAAGAAGAGGAGAGAGAAAAAGAGTCCAGAAGTCACCAACAACCAAAACTATTTGACTCTGGGGATGATTCCTTGGTTCCTAAGTGTCTTCTCATGATAGAGCAGCATGGCCTTAGTGCCCTTTGGGGTTAAAGGAAGAGCAATCACATCAAACTATTTCCTCTACACCCTGAAAAAATCATTATCGTCTCTACTGGGCAGTTAAGTGTCTAAACCACAAACCACCAGTGCAAGTGGATGTTTTTAGGAAGGAGGAGCAGCAGGGGACCTGTCTACAATCTTGCTAAGACCTGGGAGCTGACAGAAGTCTTCCTGCCCCTTACTCAGGAAAAGGAAACTGAGGTACAGGGTGAGAAGGAGGCCTGCCAGGGCTGCAGAAATGACCAAGGTAGGAGTGGCCAGAGCTACAGTATCCTTGTCATATTCTTCTCTTTATGAATACAGAGCTCTGGAATTGTAGCCAAGGACAAATATAAACCACCTCTGTGATACTAAATTTCCCAGTAGACACCTCAAAACTGAGAAAATAGACATGGATACAATATATCTATTAGTATGGAGTGTATAATACAAATACTGTATCATCCTTTCAGCTTGAACTCAATATAACACAATTATTAAGGAGATGGGCTACATACTTTTTCACACCAAATGGAATATATTTGAACTTACTGAATACTTTCATGCAGACCAGGTGTATGATATCAAATGCTTGGTGATTACATGTGACCTGTGGCTGTCATTGGGCTGTGAAGGTGTCTGAGATCAGGAATTGAGGTCCTGGGTTCTGATTTGTATGGTGAGACCCGAGATAATCTCCTGTCCTGGAGTCCAGGGTTCCTCAGGTGGAAATGTGGACTGAATATCCAACCCATCAAGTGTGAGACCTCCAAATACCACAAGGCCAGATGTCTGGCAGCATCTTGCCAGGTATATGGCTCATAGCAACACACCCTAGTCCACCTCTGTCAGGAGGTGGGGTGGTACTGTTCACAGGGGAAGGGTCCTCCAGGTCCTCTAGGAAATATACCCTTTCTTAGATTGCCATTCAGGGTCCTTCAAAACCTCATGCTTTTAAAGATCACGTGTGTTAAGTAACTTCAATTCAGTTAAAAAACTCATATATTGAAAACCTCCTGCAGTTCCTGAGGGTAGGAAGAGTGTACTTTCTGCATAATTTTTCAGTAAACCATTTTTTAAAGACATGGTCTGTTCTTCCCTTTCCTAGTTGGTTTTAATCAGGACCATCATTAGCCTGGCTGCACTTGTGTGATGGCTTCCATTGATTTGTCAACTTGAAAGGACCTAGACACCTGTGAAGGATTGCCTAGATTAGGTAATTCTGTGCATTCCTGTGAGGGATTATCTTGATTGGGTTAATTGGGATAAGAAGACTCACCTTAACTGTGGGCAGCACTATTTCATGGTCTAGGGTCCTAATTAAATAAAAAGGAGAGAGCTGGCTGAGCACTAGAATAAATTGCTCTCTGCTTCCTCATTATGGACTTGCTTCAAGGTCCTCCTGCCATGCCTTCCCTACTATGATGGATTGTCATCTGAAAGTAAGACCTAATATGAACCCTTTCTTCCTTAAATCAATTTTTGCCAGGTATTTTATCACAGCAAAAAGGTAACTAATACAACACGTATACAAATTGAGCAGAGTCACCTCTTCTTAAAGCGATTGCATTGCCGACTACATGTATGTACTGGATAAATGCATCGATATTATACAGATGAGTATGTTTATGGATATGCTGGCAGTGACCACCATGGGAATAGTAACTCTCGAGCTGTGAAGTACAGAACCTGCACCACAACGGTGCCATCAGTTCACCAGGGGGAAAGACATCTGAATCAGTTCCTAGAGTAAAAGGCAACGAAACAATATAATAATGAGGAGAAAAGCTCAAACAAGTAAACACTTGGGAAGACACAAGATTTATAAAGAGGGAAATGAGGTTGAGGAGGAAAGTACATGAAAGAGGCCAAGTTAGAAATGAAGGTCTTGAGCAAGTGACCGACACTTGTGTGGGACAGACACCAGCTTTGCCGTCCCAGCCCCCAGTGACACTTCCTTTTCTGTTCTTTCTCTTCTGTGTGAACTGAGTATCTACTGATATACTACTATGCCTCAGTGCTGAGGACAGTTCCCGGGAGCCCCTTGGTCTTATAGAGCAGATAAGCCACCGAGTTCAGCCTCCTAAGTCTCCTAGGGGCACACTTACCTGGAACATAAGTTTGCTTTGTTTTTGTGACCTTTTTAAAACTTCCACCACAAGTCAGAGAGATAGCTGATTGGTCTATACCTGACCAATCAGTTTTAGCATCTTGGTAAGAGCTCTGGCTAGAGACACCTCCCACTCAAGGGGAGAGGGCCTATGGAGCTTGTCTGAAACTCTCACAAAGCCAAACCAGTTTCCAAGATTTCTTTCTTTTCTAGAAAGTTAGACATGCAAATTCCTATTAGAGCAAAACAGCCTGCTATCGGGAATTTTACTAATCAAAATGAAATCTTCACAGAAACATGCACGCTTTCTCTTTTCTTTTTGTTTTTATATTTTTTACACAGGGCTTCCCATGTAACTCAAGCTGACCTGAAACTCACAATCCTCCTGCTTCAGCGGTAGGATCACAGGAGTACACCACCATGTTTGCTGCATTCATTAATTTTTTTTTGTTTTGTTTTTGTGAGGCAGGGTCTGGCTCTAGCCCAGGCTGGCCTCAAAATCATAGCAATTCTCCTATCTCAACCTTCCTAGTGCTTTTCTTCTTTTTTTAAGTGAGAGAAACTAGGCTAAAAAAGGCTACCTACTGAATGACTTCACATACGTGGCATTCTCTGGAAAACCCCAAAGCCAGTAGAGACACTGAACAAAAGATAAATCAGTGGATGCCAGGAGGAGTTTGTCTCAAAGAGCATCCCAGGAAGGTCAAAGAGCAGACATGAAAGCCTTGCTGGAGGTGGAGGTGTGCTCAGCCACACACCAGGAAGAGTGAACATCACTGCCTATAATTTTTAAGCATTCACTTAAAGTAGCTTTTCTAGTGGCATCAACACTAAGAAAAAAACACTTTCCCACCTGAGGAATGCCACAGCATTCTATTTTTTCTATTATTATTCCTAGAAATAACAATCCTATAATTAAAAAGAAAAACAAAGAAATGAGATCATTGGCAACTGTTAGAGTCATAACATTTCAAGGTCAAGAAAGATTAGGACAGCCACATATGGGAAAGATCTGTTGAAATTTTAAGGTCTCTCCTGATCAAACAGGTGCGCCAGCCTTTTCTGAGATGCATAAGCAAAGAACATGTTGGTTCTGCAAATCCCACCATGAACATCAGCTCTATAGGGCTAGGACTTTATGGCAACTAAATGAGGTACTCTTCTCTGGCCAGGCTCCTGACACATCATGCATTCTGTATCAGTAATTTTCCCACTGCTATGACAAAATACCCAATGACCAGAGACGCAACTTAAGGAAGCAAATGATTTATATTTGGTTTATAATTTTGGTGGTAAGTTTTTATCATGGTAGAAAAGGCACTGAAGGAGCAAAAAGCTAAGATCACATAAGCAGGAAGGAAGGAGATAAAGCACAGTAAAGCATGGCTGGAATGTAAAACCACAATGCCCATCCCCCCAGTGGCACACTTCCTCCTGTAAAGGTCTATCTCCTTAAGGGTCTACAACCTTCAAGAATAGTGCTCCCAGCTGGAGACTAATTATTTCAACACATGAGTCTATGGGTACATTTTACATTCAAACCACAAAAATCTACCCTAGGCCCCCATAGACTCAAGGTCATCTCATGTTGCACAACATATTCACTCCAACTTCGAAAGTGTCCATGGTCTTTCCCAGTCTCAACACTGTTTAAAATCTAAAGTCTCATCTGTATCTCAAGGCAATCTCTTAATTGTGAGCCCTGTAAAATCAAAACATAAGTTGCACATTTCCAATATTTAATGGTACAGAATAAAGATTCCCATCCCAAAAGGGAAGAATGGGCTATAACAAGCAAGACTGAAAACCACCAAGCAAACTTCAAATCCTATAGCTTCATGTCCAGTATTTGGTCGTTAGATGAAATTCTCCGGCCTCCAAAAGGCTTGAGTACCCCTGCCTCTCCAGCTGTGCTTCTTCTAGCCTCTCTTTTGAGCAGAATCTGCCCTGAGCTTTCCTTGATGGCCATTCCATGGTCCTGGCTTTTCCAAAATCTTGAGGTCTCTATTGCAATTTAGGATTCACCATCATAGCTTCACGTAGTGTCTTGTAGGGCCTCCTTGCGGGGACTTTGACTCTGCCTCACATTGCTTAGACTCAGTGGCCCTCTGGAATCATTGTGTAATCCATGACGTCTATCTTACATCTTTCATGTTTTGCACAGTACCACATGGGTAACACCGCCAAGTTTTTGCGTCAGATTGGAAGGAAGCCTAGCACTGGAACACAGTTGTAACATCCTCTGTATGCTGACCTTGGAAATCAGAGCCCTTCTGTAGCATTCTCCCTTCAGGCCTTTTCCCTTCAGAAGAATTAGCATTCTTATTAACTTGAGCTTTTAAAAGGCTGCATCCTATCCTCAGAGGATCCTTCACATTGTCCCAGTGCAGAGAAGTTGGCTTATCTTTCAAAGTAGTAATCTTTTTGTTGTAGAGCTTTACATTGCTGGGGAAAACATCCAACCAGAAGCAGATTTTGGGAGGAAGGTGTTTATTTCAAGCTTACAAAATCCAGGGGAACACCATCAATGATGGAAGAAGCAGGCTCACTTCTATAAATCCAAGCAGCAAGGCACCATAAAACAGCCAACACTACCAAATGCAAAAAGCATGAACTACCAGAGTTCCAACTGCTCTTAACACACTTAGTAGTGCTGGACTCAGACCCACCCACAAACACACCTTAGGGCCAGATAACACAGCTGTGTTATGTCACTGGGGGCTGGACTCAGATCTGCTCCCAGTGAGAAATCTCCTCCCCAGTAGAGCTCAATCAACTGGAGACTCAAGATTCAAGTCTGAGTCTATGGGGTTACACATTGAAACCACGACACTCTTTTAACAATTGCAGCCAGAGAGGCTGAAGTTTCTGTGCCTGTAACTTCCAACTTAATTATATTCCTTTCTATGCCAAACTGTGTTTTTCATATGTCTCTGCTCTATTGTAGATTTGAAAGGGCAGTAAAAGGGAATCCATACCACACACTCAATGCCTTTCTGCATTGGCATTTCCTCCACCAAACACACTAGTCTATGATTTTTTAATTCAACTTTGTTCAGGTTCTCAGGACACAGGCAGAATGCAGCCAGATTCTTGGTCAGAATATCACATGAACTGCCTCTAGCCTAGTTTCAAATAGAGTTCCTTTTCCCTCTGAAACTTCATCATGAGCCAAGCCTCATAGTCTATATTTCTTTCAGCCTTCTAGTTTCCCAAAATTCTCACTGGAATGGCCCATTAAGCTCTGATTTTAGCATTGTAAGGTTTCTTTTGTTTAAAGTTGCAAATCCTTGCAAAATTTTCCCATAAAGCAGTTTCCCCAAACCAAGAACCACATGGTTAATAAGTTTATCACAGCAATAGCCCGACCTCTCAGTACCAATTTTCTGTATCAATTATTTTATCATTGCTGGGACAGAAATACTCAAGCAGAATAGCACTCCCAGCTGGTGATCAACTTTTCAAACATATGAGTCTCTGGGGACATTTCACATTCAAACCACCACTACCTTCCAACTTGCCAACATCTCTAATTACCTGTCTTTTCTTTTCCACAAAGTCCTGGTTCCACCAGGAACATTTTCCCCAATTTGTGGGAAGGGAGTGTCACTATTCTAAACAAGAATACTGGGGTGGTGGAACCCACCAGCTGATGTGCTGAAGAATGGCGGGGGGAGAGGCTAGAGACCAACACCCCTACTCCCAGCAGCCAATGTTTCTCTTTCCTTAGCTTCTCTCCTGCTACACAAGTGCCCAAATACTTAGGCTCCAAACCATCCCCATCCCTTGCTGCCCACTTGCAGCACCAGCAGCATGTTCAGCACAGGCCAGGCAAGACCTCGCAATCATGCTTTTGCTCCATCCCTCCTTACACCGTTGGCTTCCCAAGGGCTATGTGACAAGAGCAGATGCCATAAATGTCGTAAAATCACACAAGCACCAAGAGGCTGCCCTATACCTCACCAGGAGCTGCTTGCTAAGATGGGCTGTATCTCATTCAGGTGATACCTCCAGGGCCCAGCAACCATCTGGGAGTAAACCTACAAAAGTCCAGAGTGAAACCCAGACTTGGGCTCCCCTGGCTCCACCTGTAAAAGGAAGCTTCAGAGTCATATGAACAACCCCACTGGAGAGAGGTCAGCAGGTTTTGATGGATTATTTGCCTAGACCTTTGTCAACACTCTCTGAATAAACAATGCATCATTGCAGTGTCAAATTTTCTTTGATGTTAGAACTGGTCACTTCCACCCAGCCAGAATCTACAGGAGCATCTATGTGTTTGTATTGTCCTCGTGTGTGTGTGTGTGTGTGTGTGTGTGTGTGTGTGTGTGTGTACATGCACATTAGTGTTTGTGCATGTGGAGTACAAAGGTTTAGATGTTAACCCTTGCCTTCCATTTTGTTTGAGTCAGGGGCCCTTGGTGTTCAGGCTAGCTAGCTCTCGAGCTTCTGGGAGATTCCTTGGTGTGGTAGTTTTGAGTAAATGTCCCCCAATAGAATTTATTGTAATTGTGAATTGTCTTCAGCCTTCTGGCTGGAGGAAGTGTCACTTTAGGCTGGCATTCTGGGGTCTAGCCCTGAGGTATTTCAAATTAGATACAAAATACTAGGGATAGATAGGCAAAAGAAAAACCGGAACCCCAGTCTGGCAGTTCTGCATTTTTGTGAGTTGCAATGTGCTTGCTTGCTTGAGGTGCTGGTGGTGGGTTTCTCTCTCTGCTTGCTTCTGTGAAAGGGAGCCAGCCTTTTTCCTTAACTTCCCCTGGATCTGTTCAATAAATACTTTCCTCCCCAAAATTGTCCCTGGTTTGGAGATTCATCCCAGCAGTGTGTGTCTGACTATGACACTTGGTCTCCACTGGAAGTGCATGGGGTCACAGACACTCACTACAGAGTTCTTCTTTTGAAAAAGCATTAATTTTTGTGTGTGTTGTATGCATATGTACAGATACATGTTGCTGTGGGCATATAGAAGCCAGAGGAAGATATCAGGATCTTCTTCTATCCCTTTTCAACCTTACTTCCGCAAGACAGAGTCGCTACACCTGGATCTACACATTTTTTTTTCTTTTTGGTTAGACTGGCTGACCAGCAAGCCCCAATGATCCTGTTTCCAGCCACCTCAGTGCTGAGGTTACAGGTATGCAAAGCCATGCCCAGACTTTTATGTGTGTGTTGGGGATCTTACTCAAGTCCTCATGCTTGTGCAGCAAGTGATCTGACCTGCTGAGCTATCTCCCCAGCTCCCCCCACCCCACAGTGTCCAGCATTTTGTTTGGGTTCTGGGGATCCAAACTCAGGGTCTCATGCTGACATGACAAGTACTTTATCACTGAGCCATCTCTCTGGCCCTCTGCCCCTTGCTTTTTTTAACAAAGTGTGGTGACAATACATGTCTTTACCTATGGGCTCAAAGGTAGGTTTGGGCAGCAAGAGAGACACATGAAGAGATCATGCTCCTAGGATAACATAGCAGCAAAAAGAGCAAGAAGAGAGGCTGAGATATGATTCATCTCCACGATGTGTATTTTCATTTTTCTGCAGCTCAATCAACTGTCAACTTGTAAGGGGAAAACACCCAGGTCACATACAGTTCTTCAGTTATTAAAAATGTGTAGTTTCCCCAGATCCTTGGCCAAAGCCACTGGCATAAACTGAGACACAAGAGGCCATTTGCTTGCAAGCATCCTCATTTGTTTTTGATTAGGACAAGCTAGGAAGGGAAAGACACAAATCTCTATCAGCTTAAGACATTGATGGGTGGAGGCCAGAGCTCAGATGCAGATAATCTGGGCAGTAAAAGCAACACTCTCAGTGCTGCCACCACCCTATGCGTGCTGTTTGATGGGTATTGTCCTTCAAAACAGTGACCTGGAGGGACAGCATAGGTTCTGTCCCATTCACAGAGGGGGGAAGCCCTGTTAGTAGAATGAGTGTTCTCTGGCTTCTGTCTTGGGCCAACCCTGGCCCCAGCTCTGGCCTGGGAGAAATCTGGTGGTGTTACAGATGTTCATCCTATTAGAGTAGAGGAACATATTCATTCTGGGCTTCACAAACAAAGTGACCACTGACTTGACCCTGCTTAGTGTTTGGCTGCTTCCCATAGCAATCTCCTCAGCAACTGTTATGAAGGTCAAGAGAATGTGTCGCATTTTGCTCTGGAAAGAGTCCACAAGAGAACACCAGACTCTGTGCTGGGTACAGGGAATAGAAAACAAAGAAAACATGAACTCTATTTTTTAAAAAATGTACACTTGAAATAAAATATGCTACCATAGCCATTTTTAAATATTTTTTATTTAAATATTTTTATTTATTTGCAGAGAATATATATATATATATACATATGGGTGAGAGAGAGAAGAGAGAGAGAGAGAGAGAGAGAGAGAGAGAGAGAGAGAGAGGGAGAGAGAGAAAGACTAGGCACACCATGGCCTCTAGCCACTGCAAACAAACTCCAGATGCATGAGCCACCCTGTGCATCTGGCGTATGTGGGCCCTGGGGAATCAAACTCAGGTTGTCAGACTTGGCCGGCAAATGCCTTAACCACTGAGCAATCTCTCCAGCCCATCCATTTTTAATTGCTTAGTTTGGGGGCTGTAAATAATTTCACATGACTCTGATGTGATCACCACCATTATGCCCAGAACTTTTTCGTGTTCTTAAACTGAAAATCTGTCCCCATTAAACACAGATCTTTATTTCCCCTACACTGTCCCCATTCTGCTTTGTTTTCATAAATTTTATTCCTCTAGGAGCCTCACATGAGGAGAATCAGGAAGCATTCATTCTTTTTTAACTGACCTGCTTTATTTAAGACAAAAAAGTCCTCAGGTTTCATTTATGTTGTAACATATGCCAGAAATTTCTTTCGTTTTATGGCTGAATAGTGTTCTGCTACATATTGCATTCTGTTTATCCAGTTATTCTCCAGTGGACATGTGAGAAGCTTCTATCTTCCTTCAGGCATTATTAAGTGATGTTGCTGTGGACATGGGTGTGTCCCTAGAAATAGACAGGGGTGTACCCCTAGAATTGGAAGACCTGTACTATATGGCTTCACTGGGCCACACTGGATGAAGAATTGACTTGGGCCACACATTGAATACTCAAACTTTAATGAAAGCTGAAGAACACACAGAAGGTTTGTGTATAATTTTTTGTGTTATCTTCCATGATAAATAAACAAAAAGTCTTCATGTAGTAATTCTAATTATATAGTGCTCTATTTTAGTCTTTTAAATTGAGCAGCTCCAAAAATCTCTGAGCAATAATAAAGAAAATAAGCATAGTTAAATATTTAAATATTATTGACTTTTTAAAGAAGACACTATAAAACTAGTGAGATACTTGACATGTGTGAGCAAGTAATGCATCAAGATCTGGTTTGATGGAAGCAATTGTAACTCACAGTGAGTTCTCAAGGTGCTTATCAGATATTCTGATTTGAATTTTATTCTTAATTTGCTTCATTTCTAAAAATAATTGCTTACAAATGCAGGTGCTGCCAATTCACAATGACATGACTGAGGTGTGATTGTGAAGTGAGGGATATTTCTCTCTAGGAAAAAGTACCTTTAAAGTCTAGTAAGAAGATGTAACCAAATTTTTCTTCAAGGTGAATCTCAAGTTGCAGCTCTATGCATTCCATGAAAATTGGCAGGTAACTTATTCATGTCAACTGACAATGGAGTTGCAAATATATCAAAATAATATTTTTTTGGAAATCTTGAAGCCAGTTTCAAAATTCTGTAACTAATTTAAAAGTGAATATATATATATAATGTATATATGTATACATATATATTTGCTGTTACTAGGCCCCAAGTCAATGTGTCAAAATGTATAAAACTGTTAAACTGCCTTAATTTGAACTTGTTATAATTTCAGTTTCAGAATTGCTGTTATGAATTACTGTTGAAATATTGTATTGATAAGTTGGTTTTCACTTTGAAGCATATTTTTATCTCATTTAAATGAGTGGTTAAGTCCTCTAGAAATGTTAAATCTATAGGCCAGTTTTTATGACCAAGTTCTGGAACAATTATTTTTTTTTTTTGAAGCAGGGTCTCACTCACTGTCGCCCAGGCTGGCCTGGAACTCACAATGATCCTCCTACCTCAGCAGATGTTTCTGATTCTCCCCCCACTCATTTGGACAGGTTATTACAGCTTCTTCAGATGTACCATCTCCAGAGAAGCAATTTCTTCTCACAGTGAAGCCAGTGTCTAGAAGGAGGTAGGAGTTGCCGCAGCAAGTCTATCCCCCATGTATGGAGAACTGCCCATGCCATCATCGGCTGGGCCCTACTACTGGTGAGTGTCCCAACTCAGGACTCTGCATGTACTCTCAAAGATGTAGGGCCAACCTCAGTGCTGCTAGTTTCTAGGCTCAGGGACATGCCATGTCTTTCATCACGGTGTCCAAGCCACAAGTACACTGGAGGATGGGAAGGACCTGTAAGCAGCCTCCGATAAGGGCACATAAAAGAGGGGCGCTTATGAGGGGCTTCAGGGTTGTCTAGTCTCTGGCAGCACAGAACCCTGCTTAATTTTGCCTTCCCACTCCCATTCAGACACATATTCACAATAGGAACAACCATAGATGAACCACTGATGAACCCATTGGTCAATGTACCAGTTTTATAGTCTTATTTTTAGAATTCTAGGGTACATAATGGTTATAAATTACTGAATATCTTGTGAAACATTATGGTGAAGAAAATATCAGGAAATCCTCATGGTGGTTCACAACTTACATCTGCACAATAACTATTACTGAGCCTGCTGCTCAAGGAGGTTGGGGTTCTCCTGTCACCCCCACAGTGCCAGACCATCATGAGGGGGCTGAATGAAGCCAGAAGCTGAAGGCTAGAAAACATAGCCTCCCACTGTGGCTCCCTGAACTCTCTCTAGCACTGCACCCTTTCCAATTCCTGTGCACATTCACATGTAAAAGGAACTATATTGTCTTTTTATAATATTAAAAAAAGGAAAACAAACCTCTTCATGATTTCAGGACATTCATACCAATGTGACTATTCCTAAGCACTGAACTGGCTTAATTCTCCATTTCTGACATTAGGATTGGGGTAGCTAACCCTAAAGGTTGATCTTGCTCACAGTTTGGGAGGTTGAGGGCATGACACTCAATTCTGGTGAAGACGCTTCCAGTACAGCTACATCATAGAGAAGACATTTGAGTACATGTATGTATGCGGGGTGCAAGACAGGATGTTAGGGAGGGGTTGCCTTAGGACTACTCGATAGGTCCCAACTCCTAAAAATTCTACCACTTCTCAACAGGTCCACTCTAAGACCAGGGCTTTTAATCATAGGAACCCTTGGGGGACACTCAATGCATACCTAAACCATAGCATGTACAAATCAGTAATTATTTCTAGAAAATTTTATGTCTTAATGTCAAGGGCATGACCACATTTTTATGCAAATGCCTCAGGTCTACCTCCTCCCCCAAGGGGCGTGACCTAACAGCCTGTAAGTGGGACCTTTGTGATACGTACTTATCCTGCCTGTCTTTGATGTAATTTTCCTTTATAAATATTCTCCCTCCACTTATATGCTGTGGCGTGGCCACCAAGCTTTTCCTTACCTATCACTGAAGAAAGAAATTGAGGGAGACACTAGAAGATGGAAAGATCTCTTTGCTCATGGATTAGAAAGCATCAATATTGTGAAAAGCAATCTACAGGTTCAATGAAATCCTAATTAAAGTTTCAGGACTATTATCTGCAAA
This sequence comes from Zapus hudsonius, assembly GCA_004024765.1. Classification (NCBI taxonomy): domain Eukaryota; kingdom Metazoa; phylum Chordata; class Mammalia; order Rodentia; family Dipodidae; genus Zapus; species Zapus hudsonius. Next base: position 22,638 of record PVHP010001074.1, read on the forward strand.
AAAAAAAGTAGAAAAAAATCTTAAAACTCATATAAAGGCACAAAAGACCCTGCAAAGTCTAAACAATCTTCAGCAACAAGATTACTGGAAGTGTTATCATACCAGAACATGGCTAGAAGTGTCACCATACCAGAGCATTGCTGGATGTGTCACCATACCAGATTTCAAGTTATTCTACAGCATCATAGTAACAAAAACCACATGGTACTGGCACAAAACAGACACAAGACGAATGGAATGGGATAAAGGATTCAGAAATAAGTCCAGGGAACTATAGCTATCTGATTTTTTGACAAAGATGCTAAAAACACACATTGAAGAAAAGAGCACCTTCAAACAGTGCTGGGAAAACTTGATATCTATTTGTAGAAAATGAAACTAGATCCTTCTCTCTCTGCATAAAAATCTAATCCAAATAAATCAAGGACTTCAACAGAAGACCTGAAATTCTGAAACAGATAGCTCTATCTCCTTAAAGTAGGGAGTATAATTTAAGACATAGGTTCAGGGAAGGACTTTCTGAATGGGACTCTAGTTGCCTGGGAAGTAAGGCTAACAATCAGCAAACCAAAAAGCTATTGTACAGTCAAAGAAACTGTCAACCAAGTCAAGAGGCAACCTACAGGAAGGGAGAAACTGTGACAGAGGATTAAAATCTAGAAGATGTAAAGAACTCAAAAGCTAAACACCAAGAACACAAACTAAATAAGACCCTCCCAGACCTGGACACACTCTCCAGCCCAGACCCTTCTGGAAACTGCCAGGCACTGAGTAGGCACTTAACATCTAGATGAGTGCTCCCCCTTGTCCATTCAGTCACACGAGTAAGTCTGGGTCCTCGCATGCCTGGATTACAGATCAGGCCCTCTTGGTGCTGTCCCACTTCCTGGCCTGCCCAACCTGAGAAGGGACTACCAGACTAGGCCCTGCCTGCACTGGTCACACTGACCAGGGTGCCCAGCCCAGACCTCTCTGGAGACTTCTCACTCATGTCGTAGGCTCTCAGCTTCCAGTGTGCCCAGCCAAGACTCATCAGCAGCCTATGCCCACCTGGATCAAGATGAGAAGGCCATTCAACACAGGCCATGCTAGAGCTGCTATTGCTGAAATTAAGTAAAACATGGGGGGTATCTCCAGATTGGCGAACCCCAAAGCAAAGCAAACAGTACAAGAAACAAAGGCAAGATATCTCCATCCAGAATACCCAGTCCAACAGTGGAAGTGTCCAACGAAAACTACTTAGAGGAAAGTCCAAGCAAAAATTTTCAAAATGCAATTATAATATGCAAGCATATTAATTAACAAACTTAATGAGGCCATGAATGAATGAAAGAGAATCAACAAAAAGATTTCAATGGATAGCTGAATGAATTCAAAAAGGACTTGATCAAATGCCTGAATGAATTCCAAGAGAGCACAATTAACTAAATGCAAAGAGAAAGTCAAACCAAGAAATAAAAATGGAACTCAATAAAGAGATAGAGATGCTGAGGAAAAACCTAATGGATATCAAAAATGGGATAGCTCATTCAAAAGGCTCCAATGAAAGCCTCGCCAACAGAATAGATCATGCGGAGGACAGACTATCAGGACTCAAAGACAAGATAGAAAAAAGTGACCTGGAAGCCAAAATCAATGACAAGTTCAAAATAATCATTTGGACAGAAGGTGAAGGAACTGTGGGACACCACAAAAAGAACAAATAGTTAAATCAGGCATACAAGAAGGGAAAAATCATAGGCCAAGGTCATAGTGAATATCTTTAATAAAATTATAGAAGAAAAATTCTACACCTTATGAAAGAGAGGCCCATGCTATCCCTCTATGGCTCCAGCCTCATGGTGAGCCAGGCCCATCTCCCACCTCTGAGCCAGGAAACCACACAGACCCCAAAAGTCATATTCTATCTAGTGCTGTGAGGCTGAAAGAAGCAATGTCTGCCTCTCTGAGAAGTGCTTACAGATGTAGATATAGCTTACTAGATTTCTAGCTGGTAGAAATAATCAGAGTAACTTGGGGGCTAGAGACCAAAAAAGATGTGTGTAGGTGTGTAGACATGTGCCAGGTTAAAGAAGACTGGAAGGAAACATTCAGAGTTGCCCGAGAGCTTCCCTTGTATTCCAAAAACATAGCTTTCTTTTAGGAGACATATAAGCGGCCCTTCAGTGACCATAAAATAGGTTAGGCTAGATTACATGAACGTCAATGTTAATTCTTAGTGTGGATATTTATACTGTGGCTGTGTGCCCTTTGTGTGGGCAATTTGCTTTCCAATAGCTCAGAAAAGTTTGTATAGCTAGGATGCTAATCCATGCGGGGCAGTAACATATGGGAGACAGAGTGGAGGTTGTACGGGCAATTCTTTACATGATTTTAGCAACTTTTCTGTTTTTATAAAAAATGTTAAAAAAATCACCAGGCATGTTGGTGCATATCTGTAACCCCTGCACTTGGGAGGCAGGAGGATCATATGTGAGAGAAACCTGTGGGTGCCCCCATCTCCCTAATGTTGTGGTCAGATCTGCATAACAGAAATTCTGCCCTTGAGCAGCTGGGTATTTGGGGGTCCCTGACTCTTACCATCTTAGGGGAGATGGCGGAGCAAATGGCTGGCTCTCAGAATTGTCACAAGCATTGTGTGGTAAGGTGCAGGGCAACGTTGGTCCACGCAAGTGCTCATGAAAAGCAGCTATGCCATGGGCAACAAATGCTTCTCCTGGCATGAGGTGAAACCCTAGTGGTGGGTCCTGTCCCCAGACGCCCAATGGAGGGAGAAGGCAGTGCTAGTTCACAGAGGTACTTGGGCAACACAGGAAGATAGCTGGCAAGGCTGACTGCCAGGAAACAGTCAGTGAATCAGTGTGATAGCACACGTAACACAATTTTGCTGAATGGATGCTGAATGAATTTGAAATCAAAGACTAAACCACAACACCCATGAGGAGGAAATGAGAGATGGTCCTAGAGAGGGTGAGGGCTATAGAGTGGCAGACGATGGAAAGCAGCTACCTGGCAGACGAGTGCAAAAACCCCAGACTGTGATAGGCACTTTTTCCTTTTCAGATGAAATGATTATAGAAAATTTTGCTTGTTTTTTTCAGCGTTTGAATCAGTAAGTTGGGGGATACATTAGAATCACTGTGAATGAACACAGTGGGGCTTGGTCCTCTCAGGTCGCTCTAGTTCTGCCGTTCGACCTTGGCATCTCTGAAGCACAGGTGAAAGAACGGAGGAGCTGTGGCTGGCCCAGGAGCAGGGTCTCTCTCTCTCAAAACTATTACAGGGGAAGCAGGCACAGGTCCTATAGGCTCTGGGAACATTGGCTAACCAAGCCAGAAGTAAGCCACGTGTCCTAAAGCACAGCCCTTGTTAGTTTTTGAGATTACTGGGCCAGGGTTCCGAAGGTAGAACACTGCTGATGGAACCTCAGGGGAGGCCAGGGCCTGGACTCCAGTCCCACGCTGAGAAGACCAGCACTGCTCTAGGGATTGTGGGAGTGGTTGTCTTCTGGCTCTGTGGACCTGCACCTGGGTCCACAGCACTGCAGGATGCTTGGGCAACAGGAAGCTACCACTGTTCATACCAAAGCTGAAGATTATATTTAGATGCCCATCCCTCCTGAAGCTGGCAACAAGTTTCAAAGGCAGTTTGCAGCAATGCTGGTCACACAGGAGCTCTGACTCACTACAGGCTTTCAGGAAAGTCTAGTATGGAGACTAAGTGGCTGAAGTCCGAGCTGGGTGCAAGGTCTGAATTGGAGCAAGCTGTGCAGCTATCCTGACAGGCCCTGGAAGCTGCTACCTAACCCAGTGCTGCCCAGCTGTAATTGACACCCCGGGCTTTGGAGGGCCTCTGTCTTCTAAGTGGCCTGCTCAATGCTGTCACGTTTTCTTATTGACATATTTGGAGCCTGTCCCTTAGCCTTCTGTCCCAGATTGTTAATTATTACTTCCTAGAGCTCTGGCCTGGGGCTTCCAGAACTTTCCCATGAAATTCCCAGGCTCTTCCTGGCCTACTTAGCCCCCTGCTGAAGACAGATGGAGAATAAGAAAGTATATAAGGGAAGGCAAATGAGACTCAACCAAGAGCAGCGTTTGAAGGAGGCGTTTAGCAGATCTCTCCCCCTCTTGCATTGGGAGGGCTGTGCAAGGCCTGAACAGGAGCCAGTGTGGAAGCCAGTCTCCTCAACATCTGCGTAGTTTAGTACAGAGCTCAGTATGGAGGGTGGCAGGCAGAAGGGACACTTATGGCTAGAGGTGTGATGCATCCTGTCCTCCTAGGAAGCTTGTTTGCTCCTTGGCCTGTCCCTCTGTCCATCATTTTTATGAGTTTCAAGTTTCTCATCTAGGACCGAGACAGCCAGATCCATAGGTGTGACGGGCCCACCTGGCTGCATTGGGAAAAAGACAGCCGCCAGCACATCCCCTTTACCTCTTTAAACCTACTTAGTGGCTTCTGCAATTACAACAACAACAACAAAAACTTCAAACACCAACAGAAACCTAAGCCACAGCCTTTTCAGTGGCTGAGTTCCACCGGGAAAGTTAACTTTCTTGGCGGAAACAGTGATGCAATGCTGGCTCCTATTTAGCTGGCACCAGGCAGCTATCACAGCTCTGTGAAAGGGAGGAGTGAAGGGCCTGACTCAGTGGAAGGAAGTGGTGTGTTTCCATCACTGAGCTCAAAAACAAGGTGGTTTGAGGAACGGCCTTTGTGTCGCTGGCATTTCCCTATCGTGTTTATGACACAAGGTGGGAATAAACTTACTATAATCTTGCCTTTTACAAGAAACCAAGAAGCCCCTGGTGGAGGGCTGTTAGGGGGCTGAGGTGGGTCAGCGGAACTGGGGAAACCTGAGGGACAGGGAGGGGAAGAGAGGGGCCTGACACACCCATTGCCTGGCTCTCATTTGAGGATTCAAAACCTGCTGGCCATTATCTGACCACCAACTCTTCCCAGATGCTTCCTGACATGGTGTAGGGGCAAACAGTGGATGTGTGGGTGGTGCTGTGTCCAGACCAGGGACAGGTGGCTAACCCCTGAGGGGCATCTCATAATTTGGATTTTTCCGTCAGCTAGGGTGACACACATTTGCAGTCTCCGCACTCAGAAGGTTGAAGGCTGAAGCAGAAGGATCACTTGAAGGTCAGCATAGATAACCTGCCCCCCCAAAAAAGATGCAGATGTATGAGCTATCATCATGCATTCACATGCCATTCGTCCCTCAGGAACTGGGTTCACAAGAGCACTCCTATTGAAAGCATAATTTTGTCTCCTGGAGGTGACCTTACAGTTGCCATCATTAGAACAGATGTAGAGATGACCAGAGAGTTGTGGTCCTGGAATGGGCCAATGGATTCCACACAGTGGGAACACAGGGTTCTGTGACAGTGAAGCCCTGATGAGAGAACTCGACAGAACACTGAGTCTTGGGGAGAGAGGTGGCACGCTTTCTCTGTCCTTCACTGCAGTGTCCTAATTCAAACAATTCCAAAGACAGGCTGTTCTTCGAGTAATTTGTCAGGGGCTCCTTTCTATATTTACATCAAGGGAGAAAAAAGGGGTAAACAGGACGTATGGGAAAATCCAGGTGTGGCTCACCTGCTGCTCACCTACAAGGTACCAGAGGACTCGTATTCTGCTTGCTTACTGGAAAGACCCAACTGTGAAGTTCACTTGCTACCATGGAGAGATCTATCTCTAGCTAGCCTTCTGTGCAGCCAGATCGACATCCACTCACCTCTGGGCTTCAAATAATGGGGGAAAATTCCCGTTTTCTCATTAGGAAGTTTACTGGAAAAAGCTAATAAACAGAATTGGAAGTATAAGCACAGCTTCTTATCATTCAGACGTCGTTCAAGGCGTGGGTGTAAAGTCCTCTAGAGATCATGTGGCTCCACTGCAGTTATGACATCATCATCTGTTAGGGACCCACATGTGCCCCCCATTTGCATGTATTGAAGTCCTAACCCATAATCCTTCTGAATGTGACTATATTTGGGACCAGAGATGTTAGGGAGATGATGAAGTTAAAGTAAGGCCCTGGGGATAAGAGAGATCCTGATCCAATTGGCTGGTGTCATCCTAAGAAGGACACAGAAACACACAGGAGGACCATGTGAAGACATAGGAAGAAAACATCTGGAAGCCAGGGAGAGCTCAAGAAAACCCAGCCCTGCCCACACACTGATCTTGGATTTCAGCTTCTAGGACTGTGAGCAAATAGATTAATAACTATATAAACTGTCGTCGTAATCAGCCACAAACCGCTGGGACGACTCTACAAACCAGGCACAGTTTTGGGAGGAAGCTATTTATTGAAGTAACAGATCCAGGGTGTCATAGTCAGGCCACTGGGATGAATCTCCAAACCAGGCACAATCTTGGGGAGGAAGGTATTTATTGAAGTAACAGACCCAGGGAAGTTAAGGAAAAAAGGCTGGCCCCCTTTCACAGAAGCAAGCAGAGAGAGAGACAGCACCTCCAGAAGCCAGCAAGCACACTGTAAGTCACAAAAATGCAGGACTGCCAGACCTGTTCCAGCTTTTCTTTTGCATCTCTATCCCTAGTATTTTGCATCCAAATTAGAAAGGGCCAGTCCCCAGGAGGCTAGGCCAAAGAGATACTTCCTCCAGCCAGAAGCCTGGAGACAATTAATAATTTAATAAACACAATTATACTAAATTCTATTGGGGGACATTATTCAAACTACCACACAGAGGAAGTTCCAGAATGGTGAAAGAGGCCCCCTCCTTTCACAGGACCAAGCAGAGAGAGGAATCCATCACCAGCACCTAAGCAAGCAGAGTCAAAACTCTGGCCAACAGCAGGAAATCTAGGCTTGAGCTCATACTGCTCTTTGTATATGTCTAGCTGGAATTCCAGACCCACCCCAGGAATACCTTAGGGCTGGACCCTAGGATGGCCAAGGTGACATCCAGGCAACTGGAGAAAATCTTTAATAACTCTTGACTCTATTGGGGTCATTCATTCAAACTACCACAACTGTCTAGTCTGATATTTGTCACAGCAGCTAGAGCAGACAATGTAGAATTTTTCTAAAGCCTCATCTGCATTAAAGCCTTGAAACTCAATGAATCTTTTTTTTTTTTTTGAGGCTTTGAGACAGGGTTTCATTCTAGCCCAGGTTGACTTGGACTCACTGTATAGCCCAGGGTGGCCTTGCATTCACCTCAGCTTCTCTAGGACTTGGATTAAAGCCACTACACCCAGCTCAATTCTTCATTTTCTGGCTGAGGAAACAAAACCGTCCCACAGTCAACAAGAGACAGTCATATTTCTTTCCTAAGTATCCCATAGGTGTCAGAGCCTGCTCTCAGGGAACCAGGATTTAGAAGAGGTGTGTGGTCATGTGCCATGGAGAAGAGAAGTAGTGAAGCTGTCTGGGGTGAAGGCCAGGAGAGCATGGATAGAGCCCGAGAGAGGGGTGGTTGGAATCAAGGGGAACAGTCAATATGGCTTTGCTGGGGTGACAAAGACAGGCCAAAGGCTCTGAACAGATCGAACTTTCATGATGGAGGAATGTCATCGATTGCCATGAAGCTAAGGTCCTCCACTAGCTAGAGACCTTTTTGTGGGCAAGAATGGAGATCTGAAGACTGGTAAGGCTTCCAGGAGAAAGGGTAAGGGAAAAAGAAGATGCCCCACTGTCGGAGGACAAACAGCATGTGTGAGAGCCAGTTTACGAAGCATTGCTAGAACCCTATGTGGCACAGGGACTGAGAATTTGCCTTGCATCCGGTGACCTTAGCAATCACTATATTGGGGAGACAGAGGTGAAGGTCAGTGAGACTGGCTGAGTCTCATTAGGATGAGATGTGGTGTGGTAGTTTGAATATGATCATTTGATGTATGGCCCCATAGGCTCAGTAATTTTTTATTAAACTTCCTACTTGACCCCCTAGCAGGCATATCCTACTACAAGGAGACATGACACTGGGGAAAGGTCCTGGGGTCCACACTAAGGTGCATTTTGGGTGGATCTTCAGCCCAGCCCTACTGGATGTGTGGAGAGCAGTTTGAGCCCTGGGAGTTCCTGCTTGCTTGTGATGCTGGCTATTGGTGGTGTCTCTCTGCTTGGATCTATGAATGGGAGCCAGCTTCTGCCATTGATGGAACTTCCTTTGAACTCTGTAAGCCTAAAATAGATACCTTCCTCCCATTAGCTGTGTTTCGTTGGATGTTTGTCTCAGCAACAAGGATCTGACTACAATAGTGGGTTTGCCTAAATTTATGGAGTGTTGCTAGAGGGTAGCTGAGAGACTCAGCAAGTGTTGGGGACCTAGGGGAGGGGAGAGTGTTTTAGGCAGGTACTAATGAGGTCTGTGTACTTGCCACTGCGAAGGATGTCATAGAGGAACCATCTACTAATGTGAGAAGCGCCATGGGCTAAGCTGATATCCCTGGAGGACAGGGCAGTGGTGAAGTATCCCCAGTCCTCTCCTAACTCCTTCACTGCTGTAGCACATCTGAATCGCCCTCTAAGAAGCTACACGACTCAGGGAAGCCCTAGGAAGTAAGAAGGTTGCACTGAGGTAGGGCTAGGACACCCACTGCAAGATGCAGTTGGCTCTGGAGGGGCTTCCTCTGTCCACTGAGGGGACACCCTGCTAGGATTTGCTCTTCTTTCACTTGACCTCGACTTCCCCTTTGCTTCCAATAACTAACTGTCTTGGGATCTTGGGCCCCTGTGTCACTGGCCACTGGTTCGCAAACTAGCCTCTCATTAGGTGACATGGTATCTCTGCCCTTCCAAACATGTCAGGAGTTTGACCACTTCTTGGAAAATAGGCATGGAAGTCTGTGATGGTTAGATTTTGTTGTCAACTTGATCTTTTTAATTATCTTGGGTGGGTCTCTGAGGTTGTTCACAGAAGGAAGCACTTTCTGTTGGGGGCAGGATGTAAGGAGGCTCAGGGAAGCTAGAAATGAACATCCTTTCCTGGGAGGGCAGTGAAAGAAGGAAATTCCAGAGACTCGGGAAGCCAACAAGTCTGGGATAGGGTTGCAAGACCCTGCCCTAAGGCTATATAAAGGGGAAAGAAATCTCTCTCTTCCCTGCCTGTCTGGCTGCTGGTGCTTGTTGTGCATCTCTTTGATGGCTTTGGGATAAAGCTTCCTCAGCCTTCCAGTCTGGACTGAAGACCAGTGGCTCCTCAGGAATCCTTCAGGCCTTCAGTGCTGGATTGGGACTGCTGAGGTATCCAGCCACGTGAACTCAGCAGCTACCAGTTTCTTAACTCGCAGACTGCAATTGTGGGACTGCTGTGAGCTAATTCAATAAATATTTTTACTACAATTCATTTTGTTGGTTCTGTTCCTCTAGAGAACCCTGACTAACACAAAGACTTATATAGCTCAACCTAGAAAAATCTATACTATTTCCACAGCCTGTACTTGTGGAGTAACCATCCTCAAGGGAGCATGAATAAGCTTACACTTGTACACTTGTGATAGCTAAGTAGCCCAGATATAGGACAGTGTGTCAGTGGTTCACATGGCACATTCTAGATCCCTTCTCTAAGATCCTGGACAAGTTACTTATATTTACCATGCCTCAGTTTTCTTAACTGTAAAATATAGATTAGTTGACAAATATGATGGCATACACTTGTAGTACCAGCTACAGAAGTTTGTGGCCAGGCTGAGAAACATAGTGAGATTCCTACTGCAAAGAAAATAAAAGATTATTATATACCCCTCTCAGAGGTTTATGACAATTAAATTAACTTACATGAGTAAAATGAGTGAAGTATTAAAAAAGCCTCTGGCATACAGTAAGTACTGTTAGTTGCAATTATAATTGCTTTGTGATGGTTTCTTCATCTGCAACCATCTTTTTCTGGTAATAAACCAGATAAAATAGTTAACATTAGCTAACACCTATTATGAGTCTGGCCTCACACAATACACTTGGTGGGGGTAGTCTCATTAATTCAACTTGGCCATTATTTTCAAGGCTTGCTGTCCACTTTGAACTACCCAAAGATCTTTTTCTCTGGTCCAAAGTTCCAGACTCCCTGCACCTCTCAGAAAAGGTCAATGTCATCTTGCTTAGCTCCTAGGCTCACATACTCTGGCAAGTGTCCTAGAAGATCATTGCTCCAGCCAGTATGCCTTATGGGTGACCCGAGTTTTTGTCCCACACTTCACTCTCAAAGGGGAAGCCTAGGATAAAGGATACCAAAGCCAAACCTTTGTGTTTTGAATAGGATTGGTTGGTGAGTACACTCTGCCTGATGAACATCCCTCATTTGGAGGCCTGGGGGCACTCACCAATAAGTAGGCTTGTGCAAGGAACCTGCTGAGGATGGCTGTGTATACCTGGTCATTACTGGGGACATTGGTGACACAAGGGTGCACTTCCCTGAGCAGCGCTCACTAGGCTTCTCATCAGAATCACAAGGGACACATACACAATTCAGAATTCAATACCAACTCTCAACACTTCTGTGGTCACTGTGGCTCTGCGCAGAAACCTCCAGGGCTCCCCACAGTTGAGTGAAGCGCAGCCTCAATGGGATTTTGAAACTGGTGACACAGCCACCTCTGGAGTCACAGTGGCTGCTCTTTGCACACAGAGCCCATGACAAGCAGCCTGTGTGGGCTGAGAGGGCCTGATAGGTGTCTGGCACAGATTCACCTGTGTTTTGACCAGAAGCAGAGTTCAGCATGGCCTCCAGAGGCCAATGAGGTAGAAACTCACTTCTCAAGCCTTCAAGACCACACAGCATCACCCTCACTCCCCTTCATTCTGATACGGTACGGCCAGCATAACTTCTCAGTTGCTTCAAGGAGAGATGTGGCCACAGGCTCGTGAACCTCAGAGATGGGGGGTGAGCTAAGGTCAGACTCCAAAGCCAGTGGGCTTTCTGCAGCTAGTGAGATGATTACAGTTTTTTTTTAAGTCGCTTCAAATGATAGTGTGTCAATTAATTTTCAGTTGCTGAATCAACCTTTCACTTCTGGGATGAATCCCAGTTGGTCATGGACTTTTTAAAAATATAATCCTGAATTTTTTATAATTCTTCTTGTATAATCCAGGATTCAGTTTACCAATATTGAATTCATGATGTTAGCCTTTATGCTCATGAAGGATATAGATTAGTAGCTTTCTTATCATGTAATAGATTTAATTTTGGTATAAGGGCAATGCATAAATTAAAAATAAGCTATTTTCTGAAATAACTCTGTTAGCATTCCATCACTATAATAAATACTTAAGAAAAATCAATCAACTTTCAGTGAGAAATCAAATGAGAAAGTAGCCTGAACACCAGCACTCATCTCTCTCTGCTTAGTGACTTCATGTTCTTGGACTATATCCCCTGAACTGTGAAAGAAAAAGAAAAAAGGAAAAAAGGAAAAAGAAAAAAATCCTTCCTCCCTTGTTTCTTATTAGGTATTTTGTCATATGAGCAAGAAGAGTACCTAATATAAACTATGGAATTAATGCTTCTAAAATACAGAATTTTTGTCTAGATATGGAAATTTTTTAATATACATAATTTTATAACAATTAAAAAAACAAAATTCAACATCCTAGTAATCCCAGAACCTAAGAGTTATATGAATTCCTATGAAGCTTGCTGTTCTCCCATACACAAGAAATTAAAGAAACCATTAAATATGAACACTAAGCATCAGATGCTTAAAAAATCTAGCTGTATGCAGTAGCCCTCAGAAAGCTACAATTTGCATTCTTAGAAAAGTACTTTCTCAACAAAGACTCTCATCAACTACACAAAACTCTGCACACTGTACACGGAAGCTAATGTTGAGCTGGCTGCACTTGAATTTCACATTCTTAGCAAAGAGTTGTCTGAGTGCGTGCGCGCACACGCGCACACACACACACACACTCCACACACACACACACACTCCACACACATTGTAGGACAGCTATTAACTCTTCATCTTCCTCTGACTCCTCCTCTTCCTCATCTTCAGGTTCCTTTTTCCTCTTTGAGCCTGATGGCCCACCAGGACCCTTCTTCCCTGCCTTGCTTTTGCCCTTAGTGCGTATGCAGCAGGATCCCAACCTTTTTGCAGCATCTCCAAAGGATAGGCCTGGGTGTTCGCTTTTAATCTTTGGGCATTGTTTTAAGCAAAACAAACAGAAAGCAGATGGTGGTCTGTTATGAGCTTTGAGGTTCTTTTTCTTTCCTTTCTTATCATTTTTGGGAGGAATGTAGGGCTTTTCATCTCTCTGTCATAGCAAGCTTTGCCACTTCTGGCCACGTCTTTGGGCTTCAACTTCTTGACAGACATGGTCTTCCATCTCTCCAAGCACTTCTTGGAAAACTGCAAGGTTGACGGAGGAGTCAGGCTGCTTCTTCTTGCACTCCTCCTGGCAGTGACTTGTAGGAGGACATTTTGCTCTGAGGCTGTTGGGGGTCTCCTTGTCCATGGCGGCAGAGCTGCATGCACCTAACAGGATCTACTTTTCCTCAGTTCAAACCAAGCCGCTTCCTCCTTCAAGCTCTGGCACGAGTTAGTTTATCCCAGATGTGAAAGTATTAATAAAGGCAATTATTGTGCCATTGCAAGGGACCAAGTTCCAGGACAGCCATCAGCAGGAGCTCAAATGCCTCTGCTATTCCTAAATGCCAACACATTTGTTACTCCTGGAAGCCCCAGGTGCAGCTGTAAATGGGACAGAGGGAGGAAAAGAAAGGGTCTTGGGTTTGCAAGGAGGCAGGCAGGAAGCTTACCACAGGAAGGGCTCACAGTCACCTCTGCTCCATCTCTTGCTTGCCCAGCTAGGGGTGAAAGTGCCAGCAAACAAATTCTGTTGTAGGTTGTTGTGGGCAGAGACCAGCTCCCCGATAGAGAGGGAGATAATTGTTGTGGGACACTTTAGAGTTTACAAGCCTTTTCACAAAATGACTAAAGGGGTGTCCGGAATCTGAGCATGACTCATCACAGGTGACTCTTAGAGCTCCAAGGAACTTTGGCAATAACCTGGTCTGTCTTGAACAAGGAAAGAACCTGGGGCCAGGACTGGGAATTGCTTCTGCAGGGTCAGAGCTGAGGACCGGCAGCCCATTCTGACTTCCAAGAACACATGCCTAGTGAACTCAGCTGGCTGACAGCAAATACATAAATGAAGACAACTGTCCCCTGGCACCTTTTCAGGGAAGAGTAAATGTTGGCACATGAGAGAACTGCATACAGACTTTATACCCAGGCCATCCAAGTGCACAAAGCCAACAGTGAAATTCCTAGAAGGTGAAATTTTAACCTTTTAAAAACTTTTTTCTAATGCTACAGGCTCAGGAATGCTGACAGACTTTTAAAAGCCATTATTTAGGAAGCTTTTATGCTTAAAAATTTCTAGGTGGCTCCTTGATTTTTGTGTCTGTTCTTTAAATGAGTCATGCTTAAAAAATTCAGCTGATGGGGGATGGGGAGGGGGGCATTGGGGAATTAGGGATAACAACTCATTGTTTGCCCACTAAATAATGTCATTCATTATGGACAATAAATAAACATATATATAAAAGAAATATTTGAGTTTGTGAGGTGAATTACCAAAGGTATTATCTATTTTATAAAGAAATGCTTTTATTTTCAGAAATGAATTTCTTACAAATGAAATAGCACTGAAAATTCTTGAAATGAAGTGGTGGTGAACCTCTGAATGTTCCATGAAGTGGTCATGAATGTCTCTTTCAGGAAGACTTCTTTCCCAGGACCTTTAAGGAAGCAATTTGGGACTTATCAGAATGGTTTTATATCACTTCTCAGCCTTTTTGGTTAAGATCAAGTGCAGAATGGTTTTGTTATACTTCGCTGTTGAGTTCTTAAAAGTCTCTGGATTTCTGCTTTGGATTGTGTTTGGTATCCTGTGTCTGAACCTGTCCCTCACTGTGCCCATTAGGGATGGGACAGAAGTGGATGGCCCTCACACTTAAAGGAAATTGGAGGCCAGGCTTGTCAAGCACATCAACTGCATGTCAGCAAGCTTAAGGACCGATGGCCAGGGTGACTTTCCCCTAATTTAGCTGGAGAAAGTACTAGAGACAAGGACAAGTCAGGTGGGTTTTACTGACCTATAGCTTTTATCCTTTATTTTTTATGTGTGTTTATGTGTGGGCAGGTGCATATGTGTGCAGGTGTGTGTGTGTGTGTGTGTGTGTGTGTGTGTTGTATGTGTACATGTGTGTGGAGGTCAGAGGATGACCCTGGGTGTGGTTCCTCAAAAACACTGGTTTTCAGAGGCTTAACACCTAGAGCATACAAAGAACTCAAATATCTAAGCCCCCCCCCTAAAAAAATAATCAACCCACTCAAAAAATGGAACAGGGAACTAGAGAGTTCTCAAAGGAAGACATACTAATGGTCAATAAACATCTAAACAGATGTTCAACATCTTTAGCCATCAGAGAAATACAAACTAAAATGACCTTGAGAATCCATCTCACCCTGGACAGAATGGCTATCATCCAAAAAATCAAATGACAACAAATGCTGGTGAGGGTATGGGGAAAGAGGAAACCTCATCACTATTGGTGGAAGTGCAAGCTTGTGCAGACACTATGAAATCAGTATGGAGGCTCCTTAAAAGTGTAAAAACGGGTCTACCTTTTGGCCTAGCTCTCCCACTTCTGGGCATATTCTCCAAAGACTTCTTCACTGTAGAGCTTGCTCAGCCAGGCTTTGCCACTGTATGCACAACACTTGGGAAACGGAATCAGCCCAGATGCCCATCAACTGATGAATGGATAATGAAGATGTGCGACCTATACACAATGGAATTTTAATCAGTGACCAGGAAAAATAAAGTTTGTAGGAAAATTGATGAATTTGGAAAAAATCATACTGAGGTCACACAGGCTCAGAAAGACAAACAACATGTTCTCTCATATGCAGTTCCTAACGTGGAACAGTTTGATTTGTTTGTAGCTTGTAGTATCAGTAGTGTTGGCAAAGAAGCGAAAATGAGGGTTGGAGAAAGGGGAGACAAGGAGGGATGAGAGGTAGGGTTACTTGATAGGCAAGAGGGAAATATACAAGCCTCTTGGGGGAGGGAAATTGGTAGCTAATTAAAATATATAACTCTTAATAAGAGAGAAGGGAACAGTTTGGACAGAAGTAAAGGGAGGAGAAAGCTTTTATCCTAGCAGATCCTAGAGCCAGGACTGGGTTGCTACCCATAGTGAGGTTGGTCATGGAGGCCCATGAGGCCTCCAAAACAATGCAGTCACTTGGTTACCCACTGGTTACATGCTAAGACACTTTCTGAAGACACCACAGGCTGTGGTTACAAGACATCAAGAGATCATGCTAGAACTGGGGTGGAGGCTGGCTCCCTCCTCCAAAGTGCTATGCAGACTGCTGGGGGATAATGGTCACCAACAGCATGAATAAGCAGTGGATCCTGAAAGTGACAAAACCAACTAGCGAGGCAGGATGCCCATACCTGTGAGGGGTAATCAACTGCTCTGATTGGACATAAGAACAGCTCAGTGGGAAGAAATTCATACCTGGTACTGAGAACCATGTGAAAAGCCTGTGGCTTTGAAAGTCATAGACTCTAGATGGACACTCACTTTTTTTTCTCAAGGGAAAGGGCATGCCCACCAAAAAAGTCTAAATGTCCATGCTTATCCCCTTTGACAGATGCTGCTCTCACTCTTGGCTAGAGCATCTGCTTTTCATAGTGAATACTGGGGAGACCCAAGACCCATCAGTCCAAGAAAAGAAAGCCAACTGCCCAGCATGAGATGAGTCATCTCTATCACATCTGCCAGGGCCCAGGTAACAGTACAGAGGAAGTGGCAGATTTAATACGAGTGCTGCTCTCGCTGCTAGCTCAAGAACCTCTTCCAGGGAGATGGTGGTAGGCACTAAGGAGACTCAAGTTCATCAAAGCAGAAAATTAAAGGCTTCCGAGAGCTTAACACTGAATGAGGCTGATAATAAACCCTCCAAGAATCAGGGAACATCACAGCAAAAGACATTGTGAACAGAGCAAAGAAGCAACCTACGAAATGCGAGAATATCTTTTGCCAGCTATACATCTGATAGAGAATTAATATCCAGGACTTACAAGGAACTCAAAAAACTAAATCATAAGAAATCCAACAATCCCATCAAAAATGGGCTATGGAACTGAATAGAGAGTTCTCTAAAAAAGAAATACAAATGGCCTAG
The DNA here is from genome assembly GCA_004024765.1 of Zapus hudsonius. Taxonomy (NCBI): domain Eukaryota; kingdom Metazoa; phylum Chordata; class Mammalia; order Rodentia; family Dipodidae; genus Zapus; species Zapus hudsonius. Next base: position 38,817 of record PVHP010001074.1, read on the forward strand.
ACACATCTAAAAAGCATGTTCTACCTCCTTCGCAATCAGGGAAATGTAAATTAAAACTCTCTGAGATTCCATCTCACTCCTGTCAGAATGGCTGCCATCAAGATAACAAATGACAATAAATGCTGGCAAGGATGCAGAAAAATAGAAACCATTCTGTACTGTTGCTGGGAATGTAAACTGGTACAGCCATTGTGGAAAGCAGTGGGGAGGTTCCTGAGACAGCTGGAATAGCTTTACCATAGGACCCAGCTGTACCACTCCTCGGCATCTATTGTAATGACCCTAATGACTACTTTAGAGATACTTGCTCATCCATGTTGACTGCAGGTCTATTCACAAAAGCTAGGAAATGGAAGCAGCTTAGATGTCCCTCAACTGATGGATAATGAAGACGTGGTTCATTAATACAATGGAGTTCTACTCCATGGTAAAGAAAAATGAAATTATGAAAATGACAGGGAAATGGATGGATCTGGAAGGGATCATACTGAGGTAACTCAGGCCCAGAAAGCCAAAAGCCAAATGTTCTCCCTCATATAATGGCACACCCAATAGCCATAGACTGTTACTAGAAAAATGGAGGGGATATCTTCCAGTGAGTTATTGGCCAGGGAGGTCCTTGAGGCCCCCAAAACATCACAGGCCATTGCCAAGGCTCTTGGTTGCCCACCAGAATGAGATCGTAAGACCCTATTGCTGAAGACCACATATGTTTGGGCTGCAGGTCACTAATAAATCAAGCTGGAGCGGAGCTGGAAACCTCCTCTCTGTTAACCAACTGACAGAAAGCCGGAAAAAGCTATGGCTGCCTGCAGCCGTATAGGAGACAGAAGTGCATGAATGGTGGTGAACAGCAGTGGGCCTTGCAAGCCTTAAGACTGGTCAGCCAGGCCAATGTGCCAGCTGGGACAATAGTGGCACGTGTACTGGGGGAGAAACCAATTGCTCTATAATCCATGCCTGGTACTGCGACCTAGTCAAAAGCCTATGGTGGCAGAGGTCATGCGCCCTAGGGGAGTAACACCTTCTGTTGTCTGGCTAAATGCATATATTATGTCCACCAAACAGTCTTGTAATCATTTAAAAAAAAAAGAGCATACCCATATAATAATGCTACTCTCACTTTTGGCTAGAGAAGCTTCTCTTTTTCAGATGGTGGTGACCACAGGGACAACTCAAAAGAAACTATAGTGCTGAGAAGAAGTGACAGTGGAGTGTTCTGCACTGGGACATCTCTATCACACTTCCCGAGGCTCAGGGTCTGTTGTGGAAGAGGTGGAGGAAAGATTGTAAGAGCCAAAGGAAGGGGAGGACTGCTTATGATGCAAACTTCCAGACCCCAAATGGCTTTGATATTCATGACCTCACAGTGCTTGATAATACCTACATGTAATGGGAGGAAAAGATGATGACACTGGAACAAAATAGAGACTAATTGAGAGGGGGAAGACATATGAGGGTGAGGAGGGAATCATAATGGTTTATGGTCTATAATTAAGGAAGCTAGCAATAAAAAGTAAAAAAAAATCAGGGAACATTGCAGAAGAGGTTGGGGGGGGGGAAGAGGGAAGATTGTAAATGCCATAGGGTGGGAAGGAATATTCTGAGGCATCATTGACCCCCAGCCACCCCCACACCTTTCACACACAGACTAAGTAATTCATTCACATCCCCATACGCCACAGTGAATACTGATAATCTTACTGAGGCGGGCCCTTAGTGAAGTTGGGATGGGAAGAGGAAACATAAGAGTACAGACCAATGGGAATAGGACCTATATTCAATATGTTAAAAATAGATAAGTGCCTGGAGAGATGGATGGCCCAGTGGTTTAAAGGTGCTTGTCGGCAAAGCCTGTCAGCCCAGGTTCAATTCCCCAGTAAAGCCAAATGCACTATGGTGCATGTTTCTTGAGTTCTTCTGCAGTGGCAGGAGGCCCTGACACCCTTAATCACTTTCTGACTCTTTCTCACTGACTGTCAAATAAAGAAAATACTTAAGAATAAAAATTTTTAAAAGTTAAACAATAACCACTGTCCTCCTTTACTTTTAAGAATCTCTCATTGGCCTGGAAATCATAAATTTGGCTAGACTGTGTGGCCCCAGGGATCTGCCTCCCCAGTACTGGGATTACAAATGCATTTTCATATGAGCTATGGGGATTGAATTCAGGTCTTCATATTTGTGAGGCAAGAACTTTACAGATTGAGTATTCTCCCGGCCCAAACTCTAACCTGTTGCAGTTACCTTCTTATTGCTGGGACAAAACACTTGACCAGAAGATACTGATGGGAAGAAAGGATATATTTTGGTTTATAGTCTTGAGGGGAAGCTTCATGATGGCAAGAGAAAGTATGGCATGAATAGAGGCTAAATATCACTTCTGTCACACTAGGTAGAAGCAGCAGTAAGAGTGATCCCAGCTTCGGTAAATCCCACAAATCCCACCCCCAGGAACATACTTCCTCCAGCAAGACTCCACCTCCCAAACTGCCATCAGTTAGGGATCATATCTTCAAAACACATGAGTTTATGGGGTCATCTGATTCAAACCACCATAGAACCTTTAAAGACATATTCTTACCCCAAGTGTCTCCAGGCTCCCTGGCTGACCTCATATGTGGCGGAAGGTGCTCCTATTTTCTGTCAAGGGAACTTTAGCATACAGTATTTTTCTTAAAGCAAAAGAAAAACCAGTATCTCATATCAGCAAATATATCTCTTTAAAATAATGTGGAGGTCGAGTGAGAGAGACACCTATCAACAGAGTCTGCTATGTGCTCTGGGGAAGTCCCATATAACCAGAGGCTATGATGGTCTTGGGGTACCTCATCTGCCTGTTTCCTCAGATTGCCAAGCACTGGCAACGAGATCTTACCTCAAGCAAGGCTGAGCTCCTCTTGAGAAATGTTCTATTGTCCTTGTCCCCCAGGTCCCTTTGTCTCTCTTGTCACTGTTATCCCACACAGTGAACTCTGGCAGTGAGGTAACTCAAGAATCTCTCATCTTAATAAAACTTGCACCCAAAGTCTGGATGGACCCTGTTTTTTAGCCTTGACCATGGGAGTTAGTAAAGTAACTTAAGAAGGATCTTCAACCACCAACTCCAAAGGGTGGGACTGTCTTTCAAAGACACTCTCATACCTTCATCCTACAAAGATGAACGGTCCTTTGGGTAATATGTGGAATACTACAGCTGCTCACTCACTAAGCCCAGGAGCACTATTTATAAGCAAAGTGTAACAGTAGCATGACTGTTTCTTGGAGTTTGCCAATCAATTTTCTGGGAATTCCTGAAAATGCAAACAAAAATACCAAAGACTGACATTCAGGCAGTAAAGTTGTCATTTCTCAAGGATATAATCACGATCACATTACTGGTGTCTCCTTAGAGTCCACAGTGGCTCTTGTGTTAACATCATTAGGAAAGATAAAGCAGCATCCAGTGTAAAAGTTGGCTTGTAGTATTTCTCTCTAAAAATTGAAGACACTTATATGTTGAGTAACTAAGTTCATTTCTAAACGGTGAAGCATGATGCAATGCATTTTTCCTCTGCCTTTTCCCTGGAGCTTCTACAGTGGCCCTGTTACCTGCCTGGACTTCTGATTCAGACGCTTCTCTCACCATTTCAGTCATCCACCTCCCTGTTGTACTTACCTTCTTTGCCTGGTTGGGATAGAGCACTGACCAAAAGCAGCTGTAAGGAAAGGGAACGAAAAGGCCTGCTCTTGGGTTGGCTGCCTTTGGCAAGTCCATTACTCCAAAGAGAGGAAGGAAGCAATTTAACCAAAGAAAGCTAGGCTGGCAGAAGTTCTTAATTTGATTGTGTCCAGTATACATTAACCATTTTGTTCGACTATACTTCTGGATAATTACCTTTCACTAAGGAAGGCAAAGCAGTGGGACACAGGTCACTGGAAAATCAAGCTGGAGCTGAGCTGGAAACTCTTCCCTATTAACTAGCTGCCAGAATGCTGGAAAGAGCTATGTAGCATGCAGCCTTTTGGGAGGGAAAAGTCACCAACAGTGTTAAGCAGCAGTGGGCCCGCCAGGCCATTGTGCTAACTGGTGCAATATGCTTTCTGATTGGACTGGAGGCCGGCTCCACAGGAGGGAATACATACCTGGTACTGAAAATCTAGTCAAAAGCCTACGGCTTTGGAGGTCATAAGCCCTAGGGGAACAATGACTACTGCTGTCTGGCTAGATCGCCATCTCCTCTAAAGACTTATGGTTATGCCTATTAATGTTACTCTCACTTTTGGTTAGAGAAGCTTCTCTTTTCAGATGGTGATGACCACTGGGGTGACTCAAGTCACCACCATGCTGAGAAGTAACAGTGGAGTTCAGCACTAAGTGAGACATCTCTATCACACTCTTCAAGGATCAGGGTCCATTTCAGGAAAGGTGGCAGAAAGAATGTTAAGAGCCAAAGAAGAGTGTTCGCAATGCTATCTTCCAGATACAAAATGGCCTTGATATTCATGACCTCATAGTACCTGACACTATCTACACTAAAACTTTGTAATAGGAGGAAACAATGATGACATCAAAATAGAAGAGAGACTAATTGGAAAGAAAGGAGTCAGTGGAGGGGGGTCTTGAGAGGGGGATGGGAGTGTTCGGAGGGAATTATCATGGTTTATTGTCTATACTTATGGGACTTGTCAACAAAAAGTTAAAAAAAAGAAAAGCAGGGGAAATAACCAAGTTCTTCACTTTCTGAATCTTTTCTATCAGCCTAAGTCTGCAGAGAAGCGAACCAATGAGGAGGAATGGGAAAATGTAGGTTCAGCTCCTTTCAGCCAGGTGAGCTGTTACTGGGCGTCAAGAATGATGGAAAGTAGAGCGTTTTATTCTTGCATGGTGCCATTTCTAAGGTTCTCATTAGGAACCTACACTTTCAAAACCTATTTGTCATTCAAAATGTCACTATATCTCACCCGCCAGCTTACACATAATATGTCATGTTGTGACTTGGTACTGTCAAACACAGGATAATAAACTTTTCTTTTTCTTTATCTTTTTTTTAAAGCCTTACATATAGTTCTTTCCTCAAAAGAATTCTTTCAATGAGGATTTGTGATAAACACTGAGTGGTGACTGGCAGTGCGGTGGGGGTGGGGTTTGCTGGTAAAGCAGCTAAATTTTAAAAAAATATTTTATTTATTTACTTATTTGCAAGCAGAGACACAAAGGAGAGAAACAGAGAAAGAGAGAGAGAGAGAGACAGACAGACAGACAGACAGACAGAGAATGGGTAAGCCAGCACCAGGGCCTCTAGGCATGGCAAACGAACTCCAGATGCATGTTCCACTCAGGTTAAAATCCATAGGTGAACGCCTTAACCACTAAGCCATTTCCCCAGCCTAAAGCTAAATTTTTCATTCCTTTAGGATGGTAAGAGGTCTAATGGGTGGTAAGGAGAGAGGAGTTTCACTGGTATCTGTACTTCTTGCCCATAGAACTGGTTCAGGTCTGTAGCCTGCTCTTTTGTTTCAGATAGAAATTCCTTATTTGAAAAAAGCTGTGTGTGTGTCGTTCCCTTCATTCCAAACATTTGGCCATGTTTAGCCTCTATTTTTCTTAAAAATTTCCCAAAACACTTGATTTGACCATCACTATCACATCATTCTTTTTTTTCATGGCTGTTTTCTGATAGATAGAGAGAGAGAGAGAGAGAGAGAGAGAGAGAGAGAGAGAGAGAGAGAGAGAGAGAGAGAGGAGAGAAAAAGAGAGAGAATGGGTGTACCAGGGTCTCTTGCCAGTGCAAATGCATGGGCCACTATGTGATGCTGGCTTCATGTGGGTACTAGGGAATAGGGAATCAAACCCTGGCCTGCAGGCTTGGCAAGCAAGCACCTATATCTCCCCAACCCTCAGTCTTTATTTTTTTTTTTAACTTTTGGGTTTAATGCCTAGCTCATGTTCTATGTCTTTTCCTCTGTAGTATAAGCAATGAAAGGTATACATTTTCCTTGAAGTGCTCAGCTGCATCACACATTTTGATGTGAAAATTTTCACTATTATTCAGCTCTTAATTTTTTTTTTTTAGTTTTTGTGATGGTTTCTATTTTTTGACTGCTCTTTTATTTAGAAGTATACTCTAAAATTTCCAAGCATGTGCAGAGTTTCAATGGTGATTATTTCCCAAGACTAGCTTTTGGCTAGCTAGTATGTAGTCAATTCTGTTATTAAAGGTTCTATGAATTTCTGCCAGATTTTCTTTCAGTTAGATGATTATTTTTGGCAGTTTAAATAATCATGAGAAGTTTGTGAAAGTCTACTAATATGATTGTCGAATGTAAACTCTAGCAATTTAAAGACTGTGTATCTTGAGGTTATATTATTAAACATACTAGAGCTAATGGTGTGAAGATTACTGAATTCTGAGGGCAAATGCCTCAAATTTTACATTCAGTTCAGGTATCAATGTAGATTTTCTTCAGATATTCAAGACTTCAAAAATTTTAATTTCACTGTATACCTTCTGCAGGAAGTTACGAAAGACCAAATTCTAAACTTGTGAAGAGACAATACTAGGTGTGACAATGTCAAAGAAATTCACCATGGAATCGTGGGTTACCAGCATCAACACTCAGGACTGGTCTCACATGCTTGCCTTGACTGCAGGGCAAGAGAAAGACACGCTCACTTTTGAGTGATTTTCATCCCAAACTGAAAGTAGTCCTGCTTCCAGGATACTAACTGTTGTAGATTTATAACCTCATCAGTGGAAAGCTTTTCAGTGACACATACACTAAAATTAAAAAGTATGTTTGGGTGAGGGGCTGGGTAGATAGCACAGTTGGTAAAGTGCTTGCCTTGCAAGCATGAGGACTTGAACCTGATACCCAGAATCTGTAAAAGGTGGAGTATGACAGCATATGCTTATCACCTCAGCAGGCAGAGGCAGACACGTGGATCCCTAGAACTTGCTGGCCACCAGTCTAGCCTAATTGGTGAGCTTCAGATTACTGAGAGATCCTGTCTAAAAGGATGCGAATGTCATTTTTGAGGATAACACTTAAGGCTGTCTACATGAATGTGCAGAAACATAGAAGCATGTAGACACACAAAAAAGTGGGTGAACAGAAATGAGATCAGCATACAAGGTGCGTGATGGTCTTTATATATAACCAGCAGTTAAAGTAATAATCATTGTGATTGCTTTTCTAATTGAAGCATAATATCAAATATCAGAAATCACCTTTAAATTTTCAGACCCCTTCATAAATCCATATGAAAAATCTTAAAATAGTACTGATATATGTTTAATGGAAAAATGTATGTTTCAGTCTACAGTTGTGCATAATTATACCAAGAATACAAAATATATATTTGAAAACTATTTTAATATGGTAATTATTTTAGTGACCTGATATATTTTTTATACTGTGCTAATTTATCTACAAGTAGAGAAAGACAGAGATAAAAGAGGCAGAAGTTTGGGGGCACCAGAGTTTCCTGCCACTGGACTCCAGACACACACGCCACTTCGTGCATCTGGCTTTGCATGGGCACTACGGAATCAAACCCAGGCCATTAGGCTTTGCAAGCAAGAGCCTTCAACCACTAAGCTAGCTCTCCAGTCTTCAACCTAATCTTTACAATAGTTAAAATTTGTAACTATTCAGAAAACACATTATGACTCTCTTCTGTGTGCAAAACAGAATCACACACAACCTTGTACCCGAACCAGAATTAAAATGCAGCATTTTCATTTTCTTTAAGGAACTGTATATGAAAGGCTCACAGAAGTGGGGCACGAGTCAGGGAATTATGCCCAGGCCAATGATACTTGTCTTGCAATGCCCAATTCATTTCCAGAACATGCCACTTTCATGTTACACTGGTATATAGAAAGTCTCAGAAAAAAGAAATTGTTTCTAGTAATCCTTTAGCACTTAAAAGTGAGGCCAATGAGTTAGGTCACACGAACCATGTAAACATGGATATGCTCAAAGCCAAGTGTTCTCCGAGGACAGTAGAATCATGGAGCACTTCCATCCTTCTTCAGCTGCCTTTCTATGACACTTGTTCTCAAGTCTGGTCTACCCTCAACTGTCTTCTTACTTACGCTGAGCCATTCCGTCTCCTGTTCACTACTACTACATTCATCTTCTGTAAGCTCTGTAAGCCAAGTGACTTTGCAATTCCCTTTTCCAGAATCCCCCCATGACTATTAGAAATCGTACCTGAATTCCCTTATTTGTGTATGGGAGTTTCAATGCCACTATCCTCCATTCTATTTTTTAAAATATTTTATTTATTTGCAAGCAGAGAGAGAGAGAGAGAGAGAGGGGGGAGGGAGGGAGGGAGGGAGGAAGGAAAGAAGGGAGAGGGAGGGAGGGAGTGCCTTTAGTCACTGCAAACAAACTCCAGATTCATGCGCCACTTTGTGCCTCCAGAACTGGGGATGTTGAACCCGGGTCATTAAGCTTTGAAGGCAAGCATCTTAACTGCTGAGCCATCTCTCCAGCCCTAATCTCCATTCTTTAAGCCAGGAAAGCTTACCTGTTCCTATGTTGCTGGAGTTTACTAGCTCTGTCATCCTTTTCATGAGCTGTATCTCCAGGGGAAAGAAGGTGAAAACCTGTGCTGAGTTAGGAGGAAGTGAAGAGGTTCGGGAAGCTGGACAGCTTCGTGTGTAAACATGGGTCCTGCTACCTCACAGCTCTGAAGTCTCGGAAGTCACTTACCTCCAGACCCATATCTCTTCATGTACTGAATGCACAAGGGAGTTGGCTTGCCTGGGAGGTTGTCCTGTGCTTTGTGAGGCCTGAAATAGGTAATTTAGTGCCCATAACAAGCTCCCAACAAACAGTATTATCAGAACACTTGGCATACGCTTTCTGACAATGAAGAGACATAAGATAAAACAGAGTTCAAGTATTTGAGCGTTGAAAGCAGACCTAGTTGCATAGCTAATGAAAAGGTAGCAACAAAGACACATAGGGAAAAATGTCAACTACATCTTATGGCGAAAAAAGATTCTTTATTGGCTTTATGAACTGTACTAGATATTTAAAATAACAAAACAGTCAACACTGCAGTTCTGTAACTTAGTTCATAGTCATGTTAGATATAATAGTTAATACACCAAGGAGTATAATGTTATGCATACTTAATAGCTCTATCAAGCACATTTGTAAATGATTAAACTTTCACCTCCAGTTGCTATGATTTCCCCTGAGACAAACAAAACATTTACTAACTTCAAATAATGGATATTGTATATGGCCACACTGCTCTGAAGTTACTTGTACTAATAATAGCATTAATTTCAGCAAATGAAAAAACTGGAAAATTATATATTGCCCATATAAAATTTTGAGGAACCTGACAAGTAAGCTACAAACGAAGCCAAGGGAAGGATGGAGTGAGGTTAGAGACCTGGCCTGAGAGGTCACAGTGACTGGAATCTACTATTCCGGCCAGTCAGCAGTGAGTCACTGCCTGGTGACTTGGAGCACCTTGAGAATCATAAACCATAGCCTTGCCAGAGCAGGATTCTTCCAGCTATGGAGCGAGTGCTTCAAAGAGAAGTAGTAGAAGAAAGTGAACTGCTAGAGGGGAAGGAGTACCAGGTTCCCACAGGGCCTGTTGAGTGTGACACGGCCTCTGGCATTCACACCCACGTATAGGTCTTTGAGGCTCCACAATACACTGATGCAAAATGACACATAGCAAGGTAAGAGTAAATGAGAACAAAAGATTCAAGGAAAAGGTGCTCAATGCTTCACACCAGAAAAAATTAAAATCAGACCATAAAATGCAGAATCAATTCATGGCATCTGGATCATGAATTATCCCAATTGTAACATGCTATCTATCTATCTATCTATCTATCTATCTATCTATCTATCTATCTATCTATCTATCTATCCATCCATCCATCCATCCATCCATCCATCCATCCATCCATCCATCCATCTATTTTACTATTTATTAGAGAGAATGAAAGCAAAAACAAGAGCCAACAAGAGAAAACAAGAGAAAGAACAAGGACATGAGCACGCCAGGGCCTGACACTATAAATCAACTCTAGATGCGTGCGTCACTTGGTATACCTGGCTTTATGTGGGAAGTGGGGAATCAAATCTGGACCTGGAGGCTTTGCAAGCAAGTGCCTAACCACTGAGTCCTCACAGTGTAGCCATCGACAGCCCCAAACTGTAACATTTTAAAATGTAGACCACAGATACTTCTGATTCTAAAATTCACTTGAAGATTTAGGGTCCATTGTATAAAATGAAATTTTTAAAATTTAGGAAAAAGCTGTATAGATTTGAGTTTATAAATATCTTATCAATCACCGGTCATAAGTGATGTATGTTTAAAGCCTAGTAAATGGGAGTAAATGAAACACTGACCGGCACTTTCAAATATACCACGGGGTACCTCAAAGCACTTCCTGGAGAAGTCCCCCAGTATAAGAAAAAACAATTTTATTTTTATTTAAATATTTTTTATTTATTTATTTTCAAGGAGAGAGAGAGAGAGAGAGAGAGAGAGAGAGAGAGAGAGAGAGAGAGAGAGAGAGAGAGAGAGAGAGAGAGAGAGAGAGAACCAGGGCCAGCCACCACCTTGTGGGTCCTGGGGAATTGAACCAGGGGCCTCAGGCACTGGAGCCAAGTGCCTTAACCACTGAGCCATCTCTCCAGCCAAGAAAAAACAATTTTAAAAGTCTGTTAAATAGCCTTACAGAGCCAAAGCTAACCAAGAAAATGGCAAACAAAACAAAACAAAAAACAAAAACAAACAAACTAACAAAAACTTCTTGGACATGTTAGCAGTATCATTTCAGTTGAAATCAAACACCCATTAGCATCTTTTTACCCTACTAAGTTGCGGGGAAAAGATGGGAGTTGTAAACCCCAATTTCAAACCCAGTGCTTGATCTACCAAGTACTTTCCAGGAGGGTAAGGAGACAATTTCACACTTGTCTTTCTGGCCTGTCCTTCTTCCACGGCATTTATGTCTTCATCATGGTCGAAGGCGGAGCTTGGAAGCAGGTGAGCTGCAAGTGCATGCTGCTCTTGAACTTGTTCAACAGCTCTTCCAGTAACCTGCAGGGAGAAGACACCATCACCACGTGACAGCCAGGGCGGCTTAACAACTCAGAAAACCTTCAGGGTGCCGGCAGCTGAGCTTGGCCTGTCAGCTCTGTCTGCCATGCTGTGTTGAGAAGAAATTCTGGTGAGAAAGCTGCTCTCTATCCTTAGTATCAGAAAGATCAATCAAAGGAAAGAAGCTGGTCAAAGGAACTTCTCAATATACATATTCATATTTACCTTTAAGTTTTCCCTTCTGGCCCCCTTCCTCTGGATTAGATTCTTTCCTAAAAGAGAGTATTACTTGGGCCTACTCTCCTAAATTCATTCTATAACTGATAAACACTAAAACTCACCTTTTGTGTTACCCAGTTCTATGATTGTTGACAAGCATACATAGTAGTGCAACAGCCCCTACAATCAGGAGACAGGATACTCCCCACCTTCCTGCTCTTGAAGGTCAGCCTCTCCTTCAAAGCCTACCCCAAAGTCTATAGTTCTTTAGTTAGTTTTTGTCCCTCTAACCTTCCATTTTCCCTTAACAGAATGGTAAGTGGTGAGTTGGGCCTGGAAGGAAAAACAATCAGTTCTATTTCCACTGGGAAAGTAATTTTGTGACATGATACTGTCAACTTCCCTATGTGATCTGATAGATCTGATAAAATTTTATACTTCGAAAGCTAGAAGGGTCTTAGAGCTCATCTGGTGCAGGTGAACAACCTAGAACTGTGCCCTCCCAGTACTGGACTGTGTGATGGCTCAATGATGGTCAGTCCCGGAACAATATCTGCACAATGCCTCGAACTCAGTCCTGACCTGGGACTATGTCTGGGTTTTTGCTTTTCTTTTTAGGTTTTTGACAGCTTCAGTTTGTAGCCTAGGCTGGGTTGGAACTTTCAATCCTCCTGCCTCTGCTTCCAGGAGCTGGCCTTATAGTTGTGTTTCACTGCTTAGCTCATTTGTTGTTCCTGATGGTCAGATATTCATATATTAAGAATAGCAATTATTCAAGTCTTTTATCATACATAATTTAAAGAAAGAAATAAGGTTGTAATAAATTTAAGTTAGCAAGAGAAAAAATAGGAAAATAGAAGGAAGGAAGGTCTTTGTGGATACTGTTCTGCCATATGCCTGCTTTTAAGGGATACATACATGGGTCTGCATTGGGGTCACACAAGTGGGAGACCTGATCTGTTCCCTCTCCTCCAAGCCCAGTCTACTTTTAATGCCCACATCCGGTCCAGGTGCCCTCTCTCCACATAATATTCATGAGCTTGGCCACGGAGCCCGGCATGGTATGTTTCCCACAAGCAATGGCAATGAAGTCTGGAGTGGACTTCAGTTAAAACCGGAGATGAAGCAAAGAGCCTACAGGGTTTAGTTGAGGCCAGACTGTGCATCTGTGAAAGATACCTGGCCTAGATTTTCCCTCAGGCCACAATTTCCTGTTATAGCAACAGTAAAGTTTAAATGCAGGTTGAGACACGAATATCATAATGACATGACTGTATTGTGTTGTATGTGAAAACTGTCCAATATTCTATGTTTTGTAGAGGAGAAAGTATTATCACCGAGCCAGTCAGAGGGGGGAAAAAAATCACCAAGTTCTTCCTTCTATTTTATACTATCTTAAGTATAGAAGCCAGTGGTACAGTCTACTAATTAAGGCAAATAGGCTTTCATATCATAATCTCCGTACTTGTTACTTAATAAGAGTTATTAAGTCATTGTAAACCTAAACAAAAGAATGTATTCTGTCATTTGGAAGATAAGCAAGGGTAGGTAGCCCAGCACACTAATTACAGGCTAAGTTTTCTGCTGAAGTCATCCTTAATATTTTTTTTTTGGTAATTTTTTATTTATTTATTTATTTATTTATTTATTTTTTTTTGTTTTTGTTTTTTCGAGGTAGGGTCTCGCTCTAGTCCAGGCTGACCTGGAATTCACTATGTAGTCTCAGGGTGGCCTTGAACTCATGGCGATCCTCCTACCTCTGCCTCCCGAGTGCTGGGATTAAAGGCATGCGCCACCACACCTGGCTCATCCTTAATATTTTTAAAGGCTCTTTAGGTAACACAACCTTGTTCAGCATACTAACGGGTCTGAGGAGAGCACTCAGAACTTACTTTTTATCTGTTCCACTTGCGAGCTGAGGCAGGGCTTCCAGAGCCTGTTTAAAACTAGACCTGGAACACAGACAGCAACACATCAACCAATTCTTTACAACTCTAAATGGAATTAATTTAGAGGATTATATTAAATATAAAGAAATTAAAAAGTAAAAGTGGGAAACAAAAGAAAAAAAAAATAAAAGCAAGACTATGCTGAGCAGACAGGCTTCACAGGGCCTGGCCCAGAAAGACTCAGTTAGGAAGTGAAATATGACCCAAATAATAGAGACGCTACTCAAGAAAGGGGAGTTGGTATGGATGTGTTTCCTTCTTAACTTCTTAAAACAAAACTATAGATAAAGCAATGAGTAAGAAAGGAAGGAGAGGTAAAGAGAAATGGGAATAGCAGTGGAACCTCACCCACAGGGATAGACACAATATTGACAAGGCTAGAGCTTGCTTTACAGACTACGTCTTCTATAATAGATATGGATGGGGATGTAGTTTTCATAGACAGAAAATGACATTTAAAGATCCAGTGAAATTTCTTTACATGAAAAAGTTAAAATGCATAAATTATAAAGCTACCTATTTTGTATGCTTAAGTTTTATAAGTAGAAAATGTCAGAAAAATCACTGAACCAAATAAAAAGCACATTAGGAGATTATTTGGTTATAACATATACTGTTCAATTAGAGGCAATTCTGAACTTTTTATTTTTTTTATAACTAGTTGAGAAGAAATATCATTATTGATCTCAAGGTCTTTGATCTTATAAAAATATTCTCTTCAATCTAACAGAAAATAAATATTTGAGTGATGATTTTCAAATTAGGGGCTGGTGTTCCAGCAACATGTAGAAAGAATGAAAAGTCTCAATACAGTCATAAAAATGACCTCTGGAAAGCTCTGGTTGTCCCTAGGAGAGTCAGGGTGTGGATGGGGATGGGTACTTGCTGGCACACTTAGTTATCTTCCAAATGTTCAGTTGGCTCCTCTTTTCTGAGGGAGAGGGAAGTTCCTATCATCATCTTGTCCGTTTTTAAAAATGTGTGTGTTGGTGAGGGGATATGTATGCTACCACCTATGGAGGTCAGAGGACAACCTCAGGTGTCCTTTGTTTGAGGCAAGATCTTTTATTCGCTGCTGCAACTCCAGGCTAAGCTAGCTTGGGAGCTTCTAGAGAGTCTCTACTCCGTATCTTAAGGTAGAAGCACTGGGCATTTCAGATGCAACTGTGCCTGGCTTTCCATGAGTTCTAGCGATCGGAACTCAGGCCTTCACCTTTCTTGCATGGCAAGTGCTTTTGTTCACTGAGCCATCTCCCTACCCTGTGCCATTATCTCTACCACACCTTGTTCCTCATGAACCTTTCTGGGCTCATTGAAAGAAATGTTTTTACTGTCATCAGGACAAGAATGATGGTGAAGATGAACCATGCTACCTATTATTTGTAGGACACCAACAGCTTAGAAGGTGACCTTGGTGCGTTCTGTTATTTAATTTCCTCCAAACTTTGCATTAGGAGCTATTTATTACCGTTTGAGTAACCCTTATCTAAAATCTGATGTGCTTCAAAATCTGAAATGTTTTAAGCACTAATAGGATGCCACAAGTAGAAAATCTCTACACCAAGCACAAAATGATCTAAAGTATAAGATTATCTTCAGCTTATGTGTACATGAAATATAAATGATTTTCATATACATATATAAATTTCATGTTTAGATTTGGATTTTGTTGCAGTCAACTTTCTCGTTGCTGCATGGAAAAGAACCCAACCAAAGCAAGCTGATTGGAGCAAACGGGTTTATTTTGGCTATGGACTTGAGGGGAAGCTCCATCATGGCAGGGGAAATGATGGCATGAGCAGAGGGGTGGAATCACCTCCACCACAGCACTGCAAACATTGGCAGGAAGGTGTGTTAAACACCAGCAAGGGGAAGCTGGCTATAACACCCATAAGCCTGCCCCCATCAACACAGCTCCAACACAGTTCTAATACACAAACTGCCATCATCTGGGGTCATAACACATTCGTTTGTGGGGACACCTGGATCACACCATGACAGAGTTCATTCTCAAAATAACTCAATGTATCACAAGTATTTAAAACATACAAAAAACTCTTGAAATTGAACACATATTGGTTATTATGCGCTTTGGTCATGGGGTACTCAATCTGTATTATCTTCCTTTTTAGAGATGAGGAGCTTATTTAGGTTCTAAAAGGTTCATTGGATACATAGGCATGCAGTCTGTGCCACAAAGTGTTACTAGAGATCATGTTGACTATGTACAGCTGAGCTATATTGGAATGCACTTGGAAGGGCACAGGTGTAAGGAAGCAAGACCACCACTTTGGGCAGAAAAATTGTGGTTACAAAAAGGTGTGCTTAAACAATGAGTATAGCATCTATCTAGAAATTACTTCTGGCAATGCATGATGAGCAGGAATGAGAAGGTAACTTTAAGAAAAAAAATTGAGGCTTTAGTTTTAACGACTATAAGAATGATGGCCCAAGTCATGCCATCAAATGCTGGGAATAATGATGAGTTGTTTTCAGTGCTGTTCACCGTCTGCTCTGCATGCGCTGGCTTCTGGGCACATTCACAACAAAACAGAGGACTTCCTAGGTAATGTGAATGTGGTAAATAATTTTGCATCTGCAAATAGTAGTTCTGTTCACTCCACCTACTGATATTTCAAAAGTAGAAAATCCTGACTTTCATTCAAAACAGCTAAAAATTATCATGAAATTTCCACTACAAAATTTGCAAAGAAACCACAAGGCTTCCTTTTACGCTGATATTTACAACTCTTGAAATGTCCCTCATGTCTACTCATTCTGAATAAGACTAAGACTCATTTTTTCTCTTTAAGAAGTATGTCATGCTCAGCCATATTTTTAATGAGACTAAGCTTTATCAGTTACAAATGAAAATCTTAAATCATATTAAGTATATATTGTGCTATAAAGAAGCGGTTTTGAAGATCATTGGCTCTTGTAGGTTTGTGATTTTTGGGGCAAAACCAGGTGAAATATAAATTTTATTGTGACACAAGTTTATGAGCATTTACTTTGAGAAGTTATTTTTACAGAGGATATAATATACTCAGAACAAGAACACTGACAAACTCACCTGCTTTCAGGTGTCAGGTAAATGGCTACAGTATCCCTTAAAGCACAGATTTCAAGTCTTGCCTAGAGATGAGAAAAAAAGGCAAAAGTCATAATAGGCAAGCCTCTCAATTGTGAAATCTCTACAAACACTGAGGGGAATGGTCTGCACTGCTGACTGCAGGACAGGCTAGCCATACTACCAAAGCAGTGGTGCTTAGATATGAGTTATGAACAGACTTTTAAAAAACAGTCCAAACATAAAGGTTATGACACTATCTCCTTTTACCAAATATTAACTTGTAGTCAGTCAAGTATGGCTGTGTGCAGGCAGAGACTGCGCATACTGCTATGAAAGGTTCAAGCCTGAAATCTCTGTTTCCTGACTAGAAGTTTGCTTTTTCGTCTGGCTGAGAGAGGAACTACGAAACACTGGCTGGGCTCGCTTCCTTACACCTGTGCCCTTCCAAGCACATTCCAACATAGTACACTTTTACATAGCCAACATGATCTATATTAAATTTATGGCTGTTCTTAAAAAAGAAATTGACTCTAGTCAGTTCTAAAATTTACATGGAAATCTGAAGGTCCTAGAGAAGTCAAAACAAATCTCGAAAAGCAGCATTTGGAGTTTCTCGTTTGGAAGACTCATACTTTCTGATTTCAAATTAACTACACCAAGCTGCAATAACCCAGTTATTGTGGTACTCACACAAGGTCATCCATAGGGCTCTATAGTTCAGAACTGAGATTCCAGAAGGAAAGCCTTACTTTTATGACCCAGTGATTTTCAACAAAGGTGTCAAGAACACTCAGTGGGGAAAACGTCTTCAACAGAATGGACAACTGAATCATCAAATGTGAAAGAATGAAGCTGAAGCCTTTCTTAACACAAAACTTAACTCAAAATAGGTCAAAGACAGACATAAATGGGGTAAAAACTGTAACACTCTTAGGAGTGAACTGAGCAAATCTGAGAAAATGCAAAATGTACAAGCAAGGGAAGATAAAGACAAACTGGATTTTATCAAAATTAAACATAACTGCTCTGCAAAAATGAATCCCACCAAGAAAGTGAGAACACAATTCAGAGAATGAGGTGTTGGGGATGGCCATGATCAACGAGGCAGATCTTAACAAGTGTGGGGAGGGTGGACAGAAGCAAAAGCTTTATCAACCGCTGGCACAGTGGAGAGTGGAGCTGCTACTGTGCAGGAGTCTGGCACTTCCTTGGATGAGATGCGAGTGACTATGAAACAGCCATTCTACACTGAGGTCTATATTCCAAAGAGAAAAAAAAGTATGTTCCCACTAAAACGCATATATTTGACAATGGTCAAAGTGGAAAAATTCTAAACACTCATCACTTGATAAATACAAAGTATTATTTATTAGCTTGAATATGTGTGTGTGCATATGCATGATGTGTATGGGCACACACACGCACATGTGTGGAGGTCAGAAGAACCACCTTGGGGTATTTCTTCTCTCCTTCACCTTCCTTTGGGTTAGGGGTTCTCTTGATTTGCTGTTGCTGCTTTCAAGCTTCTGGATTCTTCTGGGTCTGCCTCCCATTGCCTGAGGCATGTTGGGAGATCATGTTGGGGTCTGGCTTTACATGAACACTGAGGAGGATTGAATTTGAAGTGACAGGTTTGCAAGCAAGTACCTTTAACTACTGAGCTATCTTCCTAGCCATAAAGATGGTAGTTAAATAATGGAATATTATTCACTTATCAAAAGAATCAAGTACTAGTGTATGTCACAGCAGGGATAAACTGAAATATTATAAATTTTCAGAAGAGAGATCACAGTGCAAAAGTCAGCTGGCAGTTGTCTATTGTGGGAGAAGATGGATTGAAGCAAACGACAATGTCTCTTAAGGGTGATGAAGTGTTCTAATGGTAACTGGGCAATTCTATAGGTGTTTAAATTGCTGAATTCTATGTACTTTATGTTATATGTAAACTGCATGGTATATGAAATATGCCTATATTTTTATTGATTTAAAAAATAAAAGCATTGAACTCTTATACCTCATCTCCCTCACACCCATTCTGATGAGGGTCTTGGTGGGGTACTGGTATTCATTGTGGGGGAGAAACACAGTGCCTCAGGCTATTCCCATCCACTCTGAGGCTCTTACAATCTTTCACTACTTATATTAAGTTTTTAAAGCTAACCTAAAGCAGTCATTTTCAGGGTGTGTTCCAGGTCACCCAACTCAGGTTCCCAAGGGATCCACTTCCATATATCACATTCTTTGACATGGGTGCCCATGGTGAACAGGCCCTGAGGGAAACACTGAAAAGACTCAGCTCCTATTCTCGGAGAGTTCCCTGTGTTAACGCTGACAAAAGGCTCAGCCAGTGCTTTGTATCACAGCTACCTTTAGAAATTCTGTAAGTAATCTAACTAAAGTTAATTTACGTCAGAGATGGTTTATTCAGAAGGTTTTCTGTTTGGAGAGCTTCTCTCGTGCTTTTTAGAAGTCTGAAGTATAGTATGTAACGAGAAAGTCCACTGATGGCACTGCCTACCTCCAGTAGTTATATTTTGGTATAAACAGACCCAAGAAGAACACATCAAATTTATATGGACATTTCAGAAGGCAGATTAAATGTCTGGTCAAACTACTCTTCAGAGAGAAAAGGGTGTTTCAGTTAATCTCTGAATTACATCATACTATAAGATCAGCTAAAATGTCTTCTATACTTGATTGGATCTCAGGAAGGTTCTGGAGACAAGCACTTTTGTTAAAGCTAAATATGAACCTGCAGTCCCTCTCAGATACCTGCTCAATTACTGTATTAAGAACATTGGAGACTGAAGCAGTTAGGGTGACCAGCAGTCTCTGGGACATGTGCACATGGAGAATACACTCCACTTGATTCCTACCCAACCTTCCTCTTCCCACCTTCTGTCTGTTGGAGCCTAAGTAGGATTTAGCCATCAGTTTGATGGATCACAGAGGTGATCTGTGGGGAGACAGTCTTCTGTGTTCACTCCAAAATGGCTGAGACCCACTGCAGCTTCTTTCAGCTCATCTTCAGTGTACTCATCTCCTGTGGCGGGATAATTGCAACTTCCACCATATCTATAGCTATAGCTATATCATCTATACCTATATCTATATCTATCAAAGGACTGAAGAATCAACTCTTTTAGGGAAAATTCATGGCAAATGGAAATGTTTCATGAGGTTTTATAACAGATTGTTCCCAACAAAAGGAGTGTTCTCTATTCTTTTTGGTCCACTATTTTATTATGAAATTCTCAAATTCATAGACTAAAAAAATTGTCAGGGACTACTGGTGGACTCCTGTGTATTATCATTAGCATCTACTTGAATTATACATTTATCATCAATCTCTCAACTACAAGTTTTTAAAAAATATTTATTTATTTGCAAGGAGAAAGAGGAGAGAGAGATAGAGAGCGAATGAGAATGGGCATGCCAGGGCCTCCAGTTGCTTCAAACAAACTCCAGAAGCATGCGCCACTTTGTGCATCTGGCTTTATGTGAGTAGTGGGGAATCAAACCCAGATTGTTAGGCATTGTAAGCAAGTGCCTTAACCGCTGAGTCTTCTCTCCAGCCCAATCACATGGTTCGATATATTCAGTATCTACTTAATTAACTAAAGTGGATGGACTATCAGGTCTTTTTTTCTTTTTGAATTAGAATTTATATCTTCAACAATGGACAGATCTCATAGTGTCCCACTGGTGAGTTTTGCTTACTGTATAAAACTATATGATGGTGCTCGCTTCAGCAGCACATATACTAAAATTAGAACGATACGACTATGTAATAGAAATACACTAAGGTCCAGAATCTCCCTTCCGTGAAGTCTTAGGCCTCTCCCCAGTGAATTCCAAGTACCCAAGGGAAAACACTATTCTAACTTACTTGTTCTAGAACTTGTAAGAGAATGAAGCCCGAACGATGTGTGTGCTTTTGCTTCTTGCATGCAGCAAAAGGTTGCTGAGGCCCGTCCAGATTGTTAGTAGCAGGTTGTCTTTGTAGCTAAAATGTGTTTGCTTGAATGAACACATTACAGTTGCTTATTTAGTCTACTGATGGACACCTAGGCAGTTTTAAAGTTGGGCTACTATGAATGAGTGTTCTGAGCATTTCTCCATGGGCTTTTCTAGGATATATGTTCTTAGTTCTAGCCACCACTGATTCGAATGGCCGTCTCAGAGTTTAAAGGAAATTCAAAAGCTTTCATCAAGTTTGTACTAGTTGACGTAGTGTGTGTGAGCTTCCCTCCTGTCATGCTCTTGCTGACACCTGGTGTTGTTCAAGTTCCTTTGTCCTGTGGATGCCTAATGCTGTCCTTATCTCATGGTTTCCTGTGATGACTGGCCATCCTTTTGTCTTTGCAAACCTACTTATATGTATGCCACACCTATGACTTTGTCCCAGAAAATCCTGGAGTTCAGTTTATTTTTTCCAAATTTATCTTCTATGTTGTTCATACTGGATACTCTCTATTAGCTTAATTTCCCCACTCTTTTCTGCTGGTGTTCCCATCTAGTAGATTTTTTAAAAATTCACATATGTTATTTTTCACCCCAGATTTTCTATTTAGTGTCTTTTTTTTTAAGAGCTTCTTTTTCCCTGCTGAAAATTTACTCATTATGACCAAACACAGCTGCTTTAAAAACTTTGTCTGCTTACACCAACAACTGCAATATTAAAACTGGTCTCAGTTGATGTTGTAGACACACTGGATCTTCTGACATGCCTCTAAAAATAGTATTTTTTTAACTAAGCATTAATGTATTTGGATTTAAATTGAACTCTTTTGCTCTCAGACAGCAGATCTATTCTTTCTTCATTTTTTCAAGTACTGAGCTTGAACCAAGGGCCTTGTGCATGGTAGGCAAGAACTCTAACATTCTCACCCACCACGACTTAGGGAACTGAGCGGAAGAGGGGACAGAAAGATTGTGAGAGCCGTGGTGGGGGAGAATATCCAGAGGCATGACACCCCTGAGCAACAACATACTAGGGCCAGGAGAACCGGGCTGACTACTAGGCTATCCATGATCCCCTGCCCTAAGGACTGATCCAGATGGCCCACAGAGGAGGATATACAGCTGACTGGGATGGGGAGGGAGGGCATTGGGGAACTGGGGATAACAACTCATCATTTGCCCATTAAATAATGTAACTCATTATGGACAATAAAAAAAAAGAACTCTAACATTGAGCTGTATTCCAATTTTTCTTTTCTTTTTTTTTAATTTTGAGACATAGTCTTACTAAGTTGCTTAGGCTAGGCTTGTACCCACTGTCTAACGCAGGGAACTCTTAAACTTGTCATTCTTAAATAGTCCTCAGCCTTCCCAGGAGGTAGAAGATCCATTTTCACTTCAGTTCTAGTTTTAGGTGGGCTGGTCAGAGTGGAATCTAAGCCATCATATGCATTTAAGGGACCAGCCAGAGATGTGGGCAACACACACAAACTGTGGTGCAGCTCTCTGGGATACTTAACCTACTTTCTTGTACCAGTGGTTGTCCCAAAGTCTCCTGTTAAAACCAAAAGGACAGCATGCTTTGTGCTAAATTTTTAGGTATCCTTGATGTATTGAGGCTCCAGAGCTTCTGTTGCAGGCAGTAAAATGGAGCAAGACCTTAATACATCATGGTTATATCTCATGAAGTAATGATGAACTGTATGTGCAATTAGCAGGTACACTAAAAAACAACACTATCCATAAGGAGGGTAGTTAAAACACACGTGCAAATTTTCACTAATAGTAAAAGGAATTGGATGATTTGGTACCTGTAATGCTCCATTTTTGCTGAAGGATGAGACACACTGCATCAGCCGGCTGAGTTCTTCAGAAACTGCTTCTATTACTTTGGCCAGGACCCTTGGCACCAGTTCTTTAGAAATAGTGAACACCTGATGGGGTTTAAAAGCAAAAATGGTGCATTATGTGACTTTCCTAAATGAAATTTGTCCAAAACAACGTAATGCACCAAACAACTACATACAAACTCATAAATTTCTAAGCCACAATTTCAAAAAATTATTTATTTAGAGAGGTAGCCTTCCTTATCCATTTTTATTCAGTTAACATGATGGCCTCAGAAACTTCTATAAGACAAGACAGAACTGTCTGAATGTATATGACTGAGGAGACACTTGGAAAACAGAGGTAATTATTTTTGCTATGCCCCATTTTATGGCTTCCCATCAGCCTATGGGCTACAGCCATTCTAAAACATTGGCAAAGCAGTGAGTAGTGGGCTGCAATTACTGAGTTTGAAATTATGGAAGCTGTGGGCACCATGGTGACACTGTGAATCAATGTGCCTCAGACGAGTGTCCTTGCACCCTTAGAATGTCCGTTGAGGATACTGATGTGACATTTCAGATAATAATGCTACAGAGGGGCAGCTTCTGAGTAAATCACAGGTAGCAACATCTATTTATACCTATTAAACACACCTGATAGGACATCATGTATCTGCATCACTTCTGATGGTTTGCCTTTCTGACACATCTCTACCTTCCTGGGGTCCCCACCACAGCACAGACAGACAATGCTCAGTTATATTCTTCCAAAAAGAGGACAATGAATTTTCCAAGGCAAAGGATTTAACATTCTTTAAAGGTGGGGGGACCTTTCAAATTCTATCTTCTCCCTACCTTTTAAATATTACTGAATTCAGTTTGTATTATCAAAGAAGGCATAGACAATTCCAGAAAAAGACTCATAGTCACACATACACACAAAAGCTAAGTTCTAATTTATGAACCATCAAGATGTATTTTGAAGGGAGAAAAAGGAGACGAGCATAAAAAATAATCCAATTTGCATCTCTCTCCTCCTCCCTGAAATTATCTATATTTCTTAGGAACACCTAATGACAGCTTACCTCTGCATGCACAGCAATTATATTCACCAATGCTTCTTTTAAATAGTTTCTGACACCTGAAATCAAGATGGGGGAGGGAAAAAATTCAATGGAAACATAAGCCAACTCTCTCCCCTACTGGCATTAACATGCTATACAGCCTCAGTGATCTGAGAAGAAACTGAAAATAACATCACTATTGTCAATTTCCTTTAGAGAACCAAATAGTGAAAGGACTATTATCCATAATGGTTTTAAAAAAAGTTACAAGAAGATTTTTTTTCACTGCTTTTCATTTCTATCACTATCTCAGTCTCAATTAATTGCCTCAAAATTAGAATTTTAAAATGCTGAGGACAGAGGAGGATGTTCAACAAAACTTGTAAAATACATATGTTTAAATATCTATATCACAGGATCTAAAGTAAAGCTATTACATAGAATAACAGTTTTAATTTTAAAGAATCAACTTAAACGAGGAAAAGTTTTTACAAAACCACACTGGATCTGACTTTCTGAAGCAAGTTAACCACTGGACAAAATAAAAGATTTCAGACTAGGTCCAGGATTAATGAGCACTGCTACACTCAACAGTAGCACCCACATATTTATGAGTATAGGGTCTGAGGTCATACTGTTCTGAACCAAATACTTCCTATAAGTTTTGGCTAGAAGGCTATAAGTCTCAGCTTTCTTACTTGTCAGAGTGCAGTGAGGACTGATGGAGATGTGTGCATGAAACAGGTCCTATTATACATGATGCTCCTAAAGAGCTTTCTTCATTATTGTAAAAAAAATGTAAGAACAAACTGCTGTGCCATTATAACTCCAAAACAATTGGTTTCTTTTGGAGTGGAGTATTCTAGGCTGTCTTCTACAATTACCTGCACACTGAGAACAATAATGCAGTCAAGTATTAGAATGCAAAATTAAAGAGAGTAACAACAAAGACGTGAAGGATAATGTTCTCGCCAGATCTCAAATCTCATCCTCACTTCTGATTATTTATGAGATTTGATGCAGAAACCATGAACTGCAATCATTTTTTTTTTTTTAGAAAGGGTCCCATGAAGCTCAGTCTGGTCTTGAACTTGGTATATAACCAAGGATGACCCTTGTACTTGTGATCTTTCTGTTTCCACCTCCCAAGCAGTGGGATTGTGTCACCATAACCACCTTACAATCAGTTTTTGAAATAGCATTTGCAGATTCTAAAACTGCCTTTCAATTTTGTGATATAGTATATAAATAAGTAAAATGCATTTCTTTTAGTAAACCAATTCCATATTTCTAGGATATAATGATTTGGGCATTAATTTTTTAATTTTTACTTTGCTGGTAAGATAGCTGAGGAAGCTGAGTGAATAACTAATTAAAATTAATTGGTTCTTCTTGAGAAAAAGAATTACAAGGGAAGAAGTCTTAGGTGGCACATAGGACAGAGGAAGATGAAGAGTCAGTTACAAATGAAAGTGAAACAGTAACTTGGAGACTCGAGCAGCTTTCACCCTGTCGGAGGAAAGCCGCAGCACAGAGGCTCCCCTGCTGCAGCTGGGTGCATGGGCCCTGGCTGCCTCTGAAACGGCTCCTTGGCAGCCCTCCCGCATTAGAGCAAGGCACGTGGATATGTGGTCATTATCTCTGGTCTAGGGCTTTTGAACCATGGTCGGTGGAAGACCAGCTCCCATATGTTCATATTATCTGTGCACCAAACATACAGAGGCACAAAAAACACAAGCACAACATGAGGCCAATGATGTACTGAGGAACTAAGAGTGAAAACCAGGTTCTGTCAGAGCTACTGTAGGGACAGATGTCCGCAATGATGACTGGAAATGTAAGGGCTGTTTTTAATTTTTAAAAGTCTTTAATGTAAAACAAGAATGGGGCTAGAGTTCTGACTAAAAAGCTGAAAATTAAACTTAGAATCAAGCAAAGCAGTCACATGCCCAGTGACTTCCTACTATAAATTCAACTCCCACTCTGACCCTGATAGGAAAAACATTTCCTGACAAGAACATTGAGTATTACTAATAAAGTACCCTTTAGAAAAGAAACATCTGAATGAGTCAACACAATTCTAAAGATGTTGCTATGAATAGTAAGAATAAAAGCAAAGAATACTTCCAACCAAAAGAATGATGTTAATGATAGAAAATATGAAAAACAATTTTATTTTAGATTGACTACAGTTTTGCACATGTAAGAAACACATAGCCAATTGGACAAGAGAATTTTATAATTCTTGGAGAATTTATGAGTGAAAACAAATATAGAAAACTCCTCTTCTTCAAAAGACAAGAAGTAACTGTTTCAAGGGATCTGTGGCAATGTTCAAAGATGGTCCCAGGATGGACAGAAATAGGGCTCCTGCTCAAGCAGTGTGTCGGGCTAGAAAGGGTTGAACAGAGAGCCTGACACTGTTCACTTCTGAGAAGAGTAACTAATTTGAGGTGGAACTTGCTAAACACTATTTTAACCTCCCAAAGCAATACATATGCTTCAGTTCTATCTCACTAATTGAAAAGTTAAACTGCTCATGATGATACATAAACCCATAATCCTATAATCCCAGCACATAGGAAGCTCAGGCAGGAGGATTATGAGCTCCAGGGCAGTCTGTTAAAAAAGTAAGACCCTGTCTCAAAAATTTAAAAAGTTAAAATAAAACCAGTGGTTGCTACCCTGCAAAGGGAGCCCATGACGTTAAACATAGATATAAGAAGTATTTTTGTATTGACGATTGGACAAACATTCTAAAAGAATGCTACAAATATTCACTCATTACATATAAAACGTGACTAGGATTCCATTGTGGCAGACACCACTAAGGACACGTCAGAGGAATTGGGTCTTACAAGCAGAACATATAAATACCCCAGTATGCAGAAGACCATAAAGGGCTCAGTTATTAAAAGTATCCATGTATGTATCTATATAACATGTAGCAAATTTCTGAAAGATGACTAAATGAAAGGGTTTTATGTTGTAAAGAAAATTTTGTATGCCAACTTAAAGCACTCTGTAGAACATTCAGTTGTTCTCTTATTGTGTGAAGCCTTCGGCTGATTAAAGACTAGCATGGAGGTCGGAGTGGAGAGTCAGAGCGAAGGGTTCGAGATGGATGGTGTCTGTGTTTGGAAATGGTAAGAGCTGTCACTCCGGTCGTCCTCTCCATGCCTTCCAGTCAGGAGCAGCTTCACTGTGCTGCACGTATACCTCCTTCCTTGTTGTCCTGCCGCCACTCTGTCCACATGCACTTGTGTTCACGGTGTGATTTTCAAATGTAGCCTTGAAACACTAAATCTCTGATAAGTCTTTTGGTTTTAATTGCCTGCTAGTTTTATATTTTAAAATGCACAAAAATCTGACAGTGAGAGATGTGAACTCATCCAAACCCTGTGCCTCAAGAGGCCAGTGGCAATACCAGTAGTCCCATGGCTCTCTCGCTCTGACTGACGCTGCTCGTGGTGGCAAGCCAGTGGCAATGGACTTTCTGACTGAGCACAGAAAGGTGCGATCAGACCATCACATCTACAAGTTTCATATTCAAGATTCAGCCAATGGCCAATATTAAAAATATCTGAATATGCACACATTTTTCCCGTCATTATTCCCTAAAAATTATAGGATTATACCTGTGTTGGGTATCATAACACAAGCCTAGATGTGACTACAAGCAGAATAGAGGACATATGACATTTCTGAGCAGTTCTGCACCCTTTTCTAGAAGGGACTGAGCATCTGAAACATGGCACCTGTATTGTGGAAGCCACAGCAGAAGAACAGAGATCTAGACCACAAGATCCACCTGCAGGCAGATAGGAGCTTGGGTTGAGAGGCTGAGAAATACCTGTGGCCTCAGAGGTGCTGGCTGAGTCCACAGTTTCTTCCTTCAGTAAAAAGTGGGATGAAAGAATGCTGAGGAAAATGTCATTCCATTAAGACCCTGGAGATTCCAGAAAGCTCTACAGATGTGCGCCAGTCAGAAAAATGCCTGGGACCTGGAGGTGGGCAGCAAAGTGAAGTGTAGGATGGATTTCAAAGGACCCTGGCTAAGGTAAACTGGAGGCAGAACAAGAATTTCATTTTTGGTGATGAAACTATTTTCAAAGGGTGGGTGACTGTTATAGAGGAACCACATTGCAGTCACCTTAAAGGTAGTATGTAATAAAGCCAAACTGATTTGCTTCGTGGAGTTGTAGGAAATTGTCACATTATCATGATATAGTACTGTTTTTAAAATGATTACACTTAGATAAACTCCCACAACTTTCCATGTTATTTAAGTGAGGGAATGAGAAACAGCTTCTGAGCCTTTACAATATCATCTATCTTTTCTACTCTGAATATGAAATTAGAATGTGTCATGATATTTGACCAACGAAGTGTCCCCACCCACACAATACGAACCCAGACCATCACTTAGTAATTAATCTAGAAGTCTAGTGTGGAAACTCCCCAAGGGGAGCGCAAAGCTCACCTATCCATTTTAAGCTACTTGCACCATGCCTGCATGGCAGGCTTCCTGTTAGTCAGCCAGTGGAACCTGACGTTTCCTACAAGGAAAAGACTGCAGACAACAAATTATAGAAGAAGCCCTTCTGCTCAATTGATTTGTGAAGTTTTTTTCCTTAAATGAAGTAGGGCGGTCTCTTGATTTTGAAACAGATGTACTATTATTAAAAATATACTATTTCGTGCCAGACACTGTTCTGGGCACTGACTACCCCCCCAGAGGGCTTACATTTGAGTAAAGTTGCACCCAGGTTTGATATAATAAATGATATAACCATCTTACAGATGTGAAACAATAACATTAAATCATCCTTAAACAATACACGAAAGTAATCACATCATATAAACAGAAAAACCTGTATTGGCAAAGACAGGGCTTCTGTTTTATGAAAATGGCAACATTTGTGCCTTTGTGGTCCCGTTACTTCGCGAAAGGACGTTGATGTTCCTCTTGTTTCATTTTCATGGGAATAATGCCTAGTAATAACTTGGAATAATGCACAGCTGTGTATTGTACTGACCTAGGTTTAAATCAGAGCTAGAAAATCAGGTGATGCATTTGAGTTTTTTTAATGTATGAGAAGATGCCTAAAAAGGGCTGTGTTCTTATTATTAATAACCTGGACAAATTACTAGACTGACTTCCAAATGAACACAGCCTTCCCACTATTACCATCTCTTACCAGACCGGTACATTTATATCAATACAGTCATGGACATCCCAATCACCCAAAGGCCACTATTCATGTTAGGGTCACTATTGATTTAGTTGGATATACAATGGCATCTGTCTGTGTGATAATATCATGCAGACTTGTCTTTACTGCCTGAAAATCCCTCAGTGCTCCCTCTGATCATTTATCTCTGTCTCTCCACTAACGCGTAACAACTGAGCTCTTCAGTTTCTCTATAGCTTTGCCTTTTCCAGAATGTCATATATTTGGGATTATACGGTATGTAGTCTTTGCACTCTGGTTGGTCCAGAACTCATGGTAATCCTCCTGCATGCTTTGGCCTCATGAGTGCTGAGGTTATCATGTCTAGCTCATGTGTTTTAGCAGAATAACTGATATAAGATATCTTCCTGGAACTGGAACTGCTGAGTCCAAAGGTTTTCAGTTTTGACAAATTCTGTCAAGCTGTCATTCAAAAGCCCACAGGAAACTCCACTCTTACTTCTTCTTGCTTTTTTACTTTAAGTTGGATTTTGTGGTCACTATAGTATGCTCCTCCTCAATGGTGATAGTTCATTTAAAATACTCAAACAGTTATTTGATAATCTTTCGTTAAAAAAAATGGGCAAGATATAAAGATCAAAAGAAACTTACCAAAACTTATACAAGCCTTTCACTTAACCAGACTGTATAAAGAGTGTCTGAAAGTGGAGTGGAAGAACACTGTGCAATTACGGAAAGCACGTTGGACCATGAGAACCTATTCAAGAATGCAAACCTTTCCATGAAGCACTTCCTGGCAAGACTTGACAGAAGACTCCTTTAAACACATACTAACTTTAAGGAACGCTGCTTGATGTTGTTTCGAAACTTGACACTCCTCAGTAAATGCTTTAAGAAATCAAACTGGAAACTCTGGAGACCCTGCCTACTTCATACACCACATTTCCTGTTTTTAACTCTTGTGCCCTAAATCAGTTAACACTCCTAGTCTACTGACAAAAATAGATTGAAAAATACTATAAATATCCCACAATGTACTTTTTTTATTGTCAAACTGAAACAGTACATGAAACAACCTTGGGGTATTTTTTTTCAGGTAAATTAACTATTCACTTATACTCTGAAGGCACATTATTGTTTTTTTTTAAGGTAACCGTATATTGTATCGATACTGTCAACACACAGAAGAGCCTAACTATCATGCAATAACGTTAAGCTTTTGTTGGAACAGAGAAAGAAAGCTCCTGTTTGAAAGAAGTCCAGAGTTTTCATGTTTTAGTGCACTTAATCCCAAACTGACAAATGCCTTCTAATGATAAATGCTTTTTAGAATATGTACCTAAGGGCGAGACAACCTCTGCTTAGCATATGAGTAACTTCAGTCTCTATAGCACTTTATCATTCCACTTTCTGTCCCAAGATCTCTTCTTAGGTTTGTTGCTTTCCAAATAGGAAAACTCAAGTCTTTAGGAAACAAAAACCATTACAAGCAGTGAAAATAATAATAAAATGATTCCATGGCATATTTTCTGCATAAAGAACTTAGCATTCATAACCTTTATAGACAAACAGCTTTCATGATTTAAATATAAGGGAAATACAGTCTCCCCAGAAATTAAAGTCCAAATGGACCACTAATTATACTAAAGTTATAAGGATAGTGTGTGCAATTAGCACAGGATGTCAACTCCATCCTTCATGAACTTGATGCACTGAATTTCAAACTTTAGTTAATTTAATACAAATTGACAAATTTGTTTGTCTCTAACCTTGAAAGAAGTTTTTTCATTAAAAGGCAACTTCATTTGGAAAAGTAAAAGTGACAAGAAAGTAAGATTCATTCTACATATGCAAATGAGTATCTGATTTATGCAGTGAACTATTACTTCTGGATATACCACTTCATAAACAGGCTTAGAGTAACTTCCATTTTTAGACAAGGAGCCTGTTGGTTTTACTCAGGTGTCCCCCATAAACTCATGTGTTCTAAATGCTTCCCCTCGCCGGTGTCTCCTGCTTCTGGTGTCCACTTGATGTTGACCAGGAGGTAATGTCCAGCCTCTGCTTATGCCACCACTTTTCCTGCCATCATGGAGCTTCTTCTCAAGCCAAAATAAGCTCTTTCCTCCACAGCTGCTTTTGATCAGGTTCTTTTTTTATAACTTTTTAATTTTTTTTGTTTGTTTTTCAAGGTAGGGTCTCACTCCAGTCCAGGCTGACCTGGAATTCACTATGTAGTCTCAGGGTGGCCTTGAACTCAAGGCAATCCTCCTACCTCTGCCTCCCGAGTGCTGGGATTAAAGGTGTGCGCCACCACACCCGGCTTTTTTTTTTAAATGTATTTATTGATTGATTGATTTGTAAGCAGAGAGACATAGAGAGGACACAGACACAGAGAGAATGGGTGCCCCAGGGCCTCCAGCTGCTGCAAACAACTTTAGAAGCATGCCCAACTTTGTGCATCTGGTTTATATGGGTACTGGGGAATTGAACCCAGGTCCTTGTGCTTTTCTGGCAAGTACCTTCACTGCTCAGCCATGTCTCCAGCCTTGATCAGGTTCTTTGTCACAGCAATGAGAACTTAATCCCAATAGTTAAAATTGGTCTGCAAAGTGGGATCATCACTGCTAGAACCCTGATTCTGTGGCTTTGGCTTTTTGGAACTGATTTGCAAGAAAAATATTGAAGGACTTGAAACATCAGCCAAGGTTTATAGTGCCTTGGAGTGCTATAAGTACAGTTTCACAATAAAAAAAAATCCTGAAAAAAAAAAAGTACAGTTTCAAGGACTATGGACTCGGAGGTTTGGCTTATAAGAGTGAGAAAGAACTTTATTGGGACTGGTCTAGAAGCAGTTGTGTGAGAGGCTTAGTGCATTCTGCCTGCTTGTGTACTGAGAACTTGTGAAGGACTGCTTTGCATAGAAATGGGCTGGTGTTGAGCAGGTGAAGATGGCACAGAAAGAAATAAAATTTTTGGGCTGAAACTGATGCCCTGTCATCTGCAATTGTTTAAGAGATTACAACCACTAAGACTGGGCCAGCTGTTCTGACAGCAGGAAGAATGCGGACTCTTTTGAAGTAAGGGGCCTAAATGCTGAAGGAGGTTTCCTGCTATTCAAAGTCAGCTTTATTCCCCCCTGGATTAACAAATTGGTAGTCCACCTGGTTCTGTGGAGTATAACAAATGCAGGAAGAGAGGGTCATTGGAACTGCAACATGGTTTTGTGTTTTGTTTTTTTTGGAAATGGCCATGGGCAGTGTGAAGCAAACTTGTGGGATTAACCGCATAGAGGCCTGATGGGAGCCATGAGGATGAACCATGGGCTGCAGTGGAGACCTAGTGGAGATGCCAGGACTATGAAATGGCTGCCAAGGAGAACTAACCAGCACTGGATAAAGTTTTCCAGGACTGTGAGAAGCCAAGCTAGAGGGGTGGAATCGGAACTCCAGAGACTCATCACTGGCTAAAATTATCAGATTTGGAGACTTATGATTGGTTTTTTATTAGACTTGGAATTACAAAATTTGATGTTTGCCCTGTTGTTTTAAATCTTGTATTGGTTCGATCGTACTTTGCTATGTCCAGTGCCATCTTTTGCAGTATGAATGTTTGTTCTGTCATTATGTGTCTTTTTAAAAATATATTACAGTTCAGTTAAAAAACCTTGGACCAACAGAGGCCCCTAAGACCTCAACAATAAAACAGCCTTAATACTCACCCTTAATAATCACCCATCATGACTCAGGGAACTGAGCGGAAGAGGAGGCAGAAAGATTGTAAGAGCTATGGTGGCAGAGAATATCCAGAGATATTGCCCCCCTCAGTAACAACATATAAAGGTGTGGGGGGGTGGGAGAGCTGGGTTGACTCCTAGGCTATCCATAACCTCCTATCCCATGGACTGACCCAGTTTGCCCATGGAGGAGGATACCCAGCTGATTGGGGACAGGGAAGAGGGAAATCGGGGAACTGGGGACACCAACACATTATTTGCTCATTCAGTGTATGTAAATATGGATAATAAAGATATATTATATATATAGAAAAAACCTTGGACCATGGGGATGTTTGACAATCATTAAGATTGATAAAAATTATGCGAACTTTTGGAGTTGGGCTGGGTGCATTGCATTTTAAATTATGTATAGTTATCAGTTTATGGGGGCCAGGGGAAGAATGTGGTGGTTTGATTTAGATATCCCTCATAAACTTATGTGTTAATGGTTGATCCCCAGCTGATGGTAATCTGGGAACTAGAACCCCATGTTGGAGATGTGTTGTTGTGGTGGGCTTATGGGTATTATAGCCAGCTTCCTCTTGCCAGTGTTTGGCACACCTTCCTGCTGCTATTGTCTACCTGATGTTGGCCAGGAGGTGATGTCCAGCCTCTGCTCATGCCACCATTTTCCCTGCCATCATGGAGCTTCCCCTTGAGTCTATAAGGTAAAATGAACCCTTTTCTCCACAAGCTACTTTTGGTCAGGTTCTGCTAGCAATGAGAAAGTAGACAGCAACAGAGTCTTTTTTTTTAAAGAAGGATGATTTCAATTAAATTGAAAACACTAATGCTCATGAGAAAAGCATGCTAGGAAGCAGGCTATTGAGATGTGTGGCATCACGAATAAAATGAGAGAGCTTTCTGTTTTTGCATGTATAAGTGTGAATGTGCATATGTGTATATGCATGCACATGTGTACAAATGCATGTGTTGTAGACAGTTTCTCATTGCTGTGACAAAGAACCCAACAAAAAGCAGCTGATGGGAGGAATGAGTTCATTTTGGATTACAGACTCAAGGGAAAGCTCCATCATGGCAGGGAAAACAATGACATGAACAGAAGGTGGACATCACCTCTGCCACAGTACTGCAAACAGCAGCAGGAAGGAGTGCCAAACACTGGCAAGGGGAAGCTAGCTAGAACCCCCATAAGCTCACCCCCAACAACATAGCTCCAACAAGGTTCCAATTCTAAAACTGTCATCAGCTGGGGATTAAGCATTCAGAACATATGTTTGTGGGGGACACCTGAATCAAACTATCAGAGCATGCAAAGACCGGAGGATAACCTCAAGTATCATTCTCAGGAATGTCATCTTCCTCCCTTTGAGACGATCTCGCTTAGCCTGGAGCTCACCAATTAGGTTAGACAAGACTGTCTGGCCAGTCAGTTTGAGGGATCTGCCTGTATCTATCTTTCCAGTGCTGGGATTAGAATTGTGTGCTGTAACTCCCAGCATTTTACATGGATTCTGGGGGTTGAACTCAGGTCCTCATGCTTTCAGAGAAAGCACTTTACCAACTGAGCTACACTCCCAGTCCCAAATGAGAGAACTTTGGAAAGTATTTCCACTACTGTCTGCCACTTGCAGATGATACAAAGTGCTGGTGGTCCTATCACTATAGTGATTAACTAGTACAGCCCTATGATTGCAATTATTACTATGCAACACAAGAGAGAACTAGTAAGGTGCAACTTCTATTCTCAACATATGCATCTCAGAAATAAAATCTAATCATTCTAAAGGTTCTTTTTGCCATTAAACCAAAGGAACCAAAGGAAATATCTTAAAAATAAAATTTAAAATTGGTAGAACTAACTGGGAGTCTAAAGTCTTATTTCCATGGTAAAAAAAAAAAAATCCAGGTAGAAATGCACATCTTCAAGGGCCTCATTTTTATATGTGCCACACATCTGTTGAGAGGACTAAAGCCACAAAATGCTGGGTTTGCACCCTGTTGAACTGATGACATTGAAAGAAGAGGCCAAGTAGAAAAGTGGGGAGACAGCATTTGGTACGCCTCCCCAGCCCGGCTCAGGATAGTAGTCTACTTGCCTACGTCTATATTTGTAGAGTTGCACCTGAGGCTCTTAGTAGTTGGTTCTGAAGACTGCCAACCACAAGACATACACAGAGCCCAAGGGTAGGCAGCAATAACACTGCATTTCATTCACAGGATTCTGTTTTTCTGACTATAATGACAATTTCCTTCAATTTTTAAATTGCTAATTATTTCGCTTGAGAACTTCATTCACAATGGCTGAGCTGCTCTTCATCCTCTTATGAATGTTTGTGTCACTCTAACAATACATGCTGAGTTCCCTGAAAATTTATCCTAAAACAAGTGCAACTCCTTCATTCTTCCTGTTATCTTTATCAAGGTAACTAAGACATGGCACTGCCATGAGGAAGCAGTCTTAAAAAGCTGTTTTAAGTTTGATTGTGGAAACAGGTAGACAACTTTTGAGCCTTCTCATACATGTTCCCTTACATATAAAAATAGTCTCAAAACTTGATCTAAAAATATAACCTGTACTTTACAAACATATGTCTTGTCATAGCCAGCACTGGTCACTCAGGTCTAGGTTTAGGGAAGTTCCCCTACAACAAACATATCCTTGCTTGGTCACAGAAACAGGGAGCTGAACAAGCAGCATAAGTTAACTAGCTCCCCAGGGTCGGGCAGCTCTGACTGTGGAGGCAGAGGAGCAGAATGTTTCTCATAAAGAAAAGGAGAATGTTAGTGAACAGTGATACAAATGAGTTACTTGTACTTAACAAAGCTTTGCCCTTAACAGTATAAAAAGCATTCTATAGTTAATACTAAATGAGTTCAAGGTTTCATTTTATTTTTCAGGTTCAGATTCCAGGTGCATTTTATTTTTCTCCCTTGGCTTAATAGCTTTCAAAACTGAGAAACAGATGAATTTGGAAGATATGCAATGGGCTATACTTACTTCTCACTAAATCATAGTCACTGGTTGTCAGGGTCTTGTAAGTTTGTAGTGTCTTCCTCACTTTTGAAATTAAGTATAACTTCTATATAATAAGTTACATACCCCTTGATTTTTTTTTACATTTGTATGTGCACACACAAATAACACATACCCACACGCAGACTGGCTAGATGAGGGTAGAAATTATTTACTTCCAGCAGACTCTGTGGTAGCCCTTCCCTATCTACAAGGTAAATGCTATTTCAAACTGTGTCTCTCAACACACATCTCACTGAAATCACAGAAAAGCAGACAACTTGCAGTCTCTGGTTTCTTCCTCCTCATTTCTGGGAGTGTTGTGGGAAACTTTTACCCTGGGGAAATGCAAACCCACGTCTTCACCCAGATGGAGCTCATAGGATGACCAAAGTACAATTGTACCAACACCAATGAGCTTATTGGGACTATTTATAGGAACACAGAGACCCCAAAGCAGCCAAATCACTGACAAGTCTCATCCCATTATGGATGACGACCTCTCCGTGGCTGTATCAAGGTCTCCTTGTCCCTGTGCTGCACCATCTGAGAAGTCTTATGACCACCCCATGGACACTTAGGTGGAGCTTACTTTGTTGAGATCAGCCCCCACAGACGTTCTCCCCTCAGCTTCAGGGTGAGCACTCACTTACAGAACATGGAGACCCCAAAGCAGCCACACCACTAAGCAGGAAGCCTCATCCCATCATGGATGATAACCTCCCCATTGCTGCTTAGGTGGAATTCCCTATGTTTGGTTTACTAACCCTGTGGGTGCTCTTTCCTCAGCCTCAGGGTGAGCGCTCACTTACAGAACATGGAGACCCCAAAGCAGCACTTCAGGGGAACTCATTGTCCCTTCATCTTGTGCCTTCTAAATAATCTATCTCAACCTGAAGCCATGAGATCTCATGCATCACTGCATACAGCAGGCACAGAAGACGCCCCAGATCTCAGGTGGGAATCTGATGACCCTCCCATTGCCCTTCGGCCTTTCTCTTGTGAATTGATCCAACTGCTTTTGATAAATGTGAAGGGATTTGCATAGAACAGGGAGACTGCTCATTTTGGTGGTTATAAGTGGGGACTTTAGTCATCTCATTGCTATGTGCAATGGTACTGTATAAACATACCATGGCTGGTCTATATAATCTTCTATTAATTGGTTTCTAGTTTTTAGCTGTTTGCATGCATATGGTCATTCATGTCTTTTGGTGGCAGCCAGCAGCCATTTTTTTTAAGTTTATTTACTGGAACTGGACTAAGTCGCTGCACACATATACTGACCCAAGTGCATGGTCACTGCATGTGTCCTCATCTGAGGTGCACAGGGCCAGTTCTACAGTGGGAAGCTGGGTCAGTATGACTGCAGCCCCAACAAAGACCCCATTTTCAACAAGAGTTCATGTGCAGGAATGCTTCAGATGGGCCCTTACTTCCGCAAGTAGCGCCAAGCAGTCCGATTTTTCTTTGTACACCTGTATTCCCAACAGAATGTAAAAACATAAGCCATATCAAAATCAAAAAAGAAGAGAAATAAAAGTCTAAGAATACACACAAATTTTTCTTTTTATTAATACCACCAACCTGGAAAGCATAAGAATATTAATTTTTCATATCAATCATATTTAAAGTTTGTGGAGAGTTTTTATAATTTCATAAAACCTACTATTAAAACTCTCCAATACAGAAACTTGCTCTAAAAGTGGTATATATTCTACATATAATTCTTAAAGTCTTTGTCACAGTAATCACAGGCTGTCACACCATTTGCAACTAGGAATGACAGCAATTTCAGAAAAATAAGAATAGGTTTTCAAGTATATCACATTTATGTATTTGCTATGGCTATCATTCAAGCATTTTGATTATTAGTATGAGATATTGACAGAAAATTGAAGTCAATTGATCAAAAAAGACAAGAATCCTAAATATCTCATAGATAGTTTGATTAATATTGTCTTTAACTCACCAATAAATACAACCTACTTCATTCTTTATATACTGAGGACCTAGCCACACAGAGTTTCTGATCTCAATTGTTCTATTTTTAAAAATAGAACTTGAAGAAACTACAGAAAGTCATCATATAACACTGAGACCCTAAGAGATACAGAATGGTAACCAGCTCCCAGATGGTAGCATGTGTAGTGCTGGTAGGTGCTACATGAGCTGCCAGGAAAAGTTAGTCAATGATATTTGGAGAAAGCAAAGACTACAGATATAAAATTCAGACTGATGTCATGAGAATGCTGAACACACTGCTCTATGGGTGAGACCAAGTCAAGAAGTGATCACTTGTGCAAGAGTGACACCGAAACCTAGGGGGGTAATCAACAACTTTCAAATTGGCCAAGAGATCCACTCAGTGACAAAGAACCCTTAACTGGAATTGGGATCCAGGACAACATCTTATGGGGACCCAAATCTTATACTCCAAGGGGAAAGTCCCGCTGTCAGAGAACTACAGAGAGGCTACACCCAATAAATCTTGCCAAATTAGCAATGTGTGCCTCATTTAACCTATACTGATCTCACTCTCTGATGAAGATTCTCTTTGTATTTTTCAGAAGGTAGTGAGAGAGCAGTGGTCATTCAAACTCCACCAATGAATCATAGGCCAAAGGCTGATATCCCAGCAAGAGATGAACCACCCCAGGCCCATCATGTAGGCCCCAAATGAAACCTATGAGAAAGTGGCAAAATAAACAAGAGACCTATCATCACAGCAAGTCAGATAACCCAGAATAGATCACTGAGACAGACACCAATGATATCTATCCAACACAACCCAAAGCAGAAGTCCAGAGACACTTAAGATCTCAACAAAAAAGCAGACTTAATAACTCACCCACCATGACTCAGGGAACTGAGCAGAAAAGGGGTGGAAAGATTTTAAGAGCCATGGTGAGGGAGAATATCTGGAGACATTACCCTGCTCAGCAACAACACATAAAGGAGGGGGGAACCAGGCTACCTCTTGTGCTAATCATAATCCCCCACCCCATGGACTGATTCAGGGTGCCCACTGAGGCCGAGTGGATTGGGAACAGGGAGGAAGGAAATAAGATTTACTCATACAATGTATCTATTATGGATAATAAAGATATCAACAACAAATCCACCCTTCCCCCAAAGACCAGCACCTGGAGCCACTGGAGCCAGAGCACCTGGAGCCACCAGCAACCAGCACAATTGATCTAAATAGCAGATTCAGGGACCCAGCCAGCCCACAGTCCCACTGGGAGGGAGCCAGCCTCATACTCAGCTTGTGTGAGAGTACAGGCCACAGAGGTAACAGGGCGAGCTAGAATTGATTGATGTTCTTTTGACATTCTTAAATAAGCTGGGTCTTGAAAGGGAATTTGTCACATTTGATATCTCTAGATTTATAGAGCCTTCTTGTCTTCCTCTCTGTCTTTTTTGGGGGCAGGGTCTCAATTGGCCCCAGGCTAATGTGGAACTCAGCATAAGCTAAAGAAAGAGGGAATAGAAGAAATATATCTCAACATAATAAAGGCCATTTATGACAAACTTATAGCCAACATCATATGAAATGGGGAAAAACTTAAAGCATTTCCACTAAAATCAGGAAGAAGGGTGACCACTGTCCCCACTTTTATTTACTATAGTACTGGAAGCCTTAGCTATAGCAATAAAGCAAGAGACACAACTAAAAGGGGTACAATTTGGAAAGGAAGAGATCAAATTATCATTATTTGCAGATGATATGATTCTATACATAAGGGACCCTAAAGTCTCTATCAGCAAACTGTTAGAGCTGATAAACACTTTTAGCAATGTAGCAGGATACAAAAGCAACACACAGAAATCAGTAGCCTTCCTATATACTAACAACAAACAGGCCGAGGGTGAAATCAAGGAAACACTCCCATTCATAATTGCCTCGAAAAAAAATCAGGTACCTTGGAATAAACCTAACTAAGGAAGTGAAGGATCTCTACAATGAAAACTTAAAAAAAAAAAAAACACTCAAGAGAGAAATTGCAGAAGACACTAGGAAATGGAAAGACATTCCATGCTCTTGGATTGGAAGAATCAATATCGTGAAAATGTCAATCTTACCAAAAGCAAAAGGCAATCTACACATTTAATGCAATCTCCATCAAAATTCCAATGGCATTCTTCACTAACATAGAAAACACAATCCTAAAATTCATTTGGAATCACACACACACACACACACACACACACACACACACACACACACACACACACACACACACAAATGGTAACAGCCAAAAAAAATTCCAGCAACAAAAATAAGGTTGGGGGTATCATCATACCTGATTTTAAGATATAGTTTAGAGCCATAGTAACAAAAACAGAATGGTACTGGCACAAAAATAAACACGTAGCTCAATGGAACAGAAGAGAAGACCTTGGTGCAAACACAGACAGTTAAAGCCATTTGATTTCTGACAAAAAGTACAAAAATATTCACTGGAGAAAAGACAGCCTCTTTAACAAATGGTGCTGAGAAAACTGGATCTCTATATGTAGAAGGATGAAAATAGATCCTAATCTCTCTCCATGCACAAGAATCAAGTCCAAATGGATCAAATACCTTAATATCAGGTCTGAATCTGAAACTGCTAGAAGGAAAAGTAAGGGAAACACTTCAACATGTTGGCCTAGGCAAGGACTTTCTGAACATAATCCCAGTTGCTCAGGAAGTAAAACTACTAATCAACAATTGGGACCTCACAAAATTAAAAAGCTTTTGTATAGCAAAAGACACTGTGAACAGAGCAAAAAGGCAGCCTACCCAATGGGAGAAAATCTTTGCCAGCTTAACATCTGACAAAAGATTAATATCCAGAATTTACAAAGAACTCACAAAACTAAATTATAAGAAATCAAACAATCCAATCAAAAACTGGGCTACAGAACTGAATAGAGAGTTCTCAAAAGAAGAAATATAAATAGCCTAGAAACATCTAAAAAACACGTTCAACCTCCTTAGCAATCAGGGAAATGCAAATTAAAACTACTCTGAAACTCCAACTCACTCCTGGCAGAATGGATATCATCAAGAAAACAAATGACAATAAATGCTGGTGAGGATGTGGAAAAGCATGAACCCTTCTACACTGTTGGTGGGAATGTAAACTGGTACAGCCATTGTGGAGAGCATTGTGGAGGTTCCTGAGACAGCTAAAATAGATTTACCATATGACCCAGCTATACCACTCCTTGGCACATAGCTTAATGACTCTAGTTACTACTTTAGAGGTACGTGCTCATCCATGTATATTGTGGGTCTATTCACAATAGCTAGGAAATGGAACCAGGCTAGATGTTCTCAACTGATGAATGGATAATGACGATGTGGTTCATTACTACAATGGTGGAGAAAAATGAAATCATGAAACTTGCAGGGAAATAAAGGGATCTGAAAAGGATCATACTAAGTAAGGTAACTCGGGCCCAGAAAGCCAAATACCACATGTTCTCCCTCATATAATGGCACACCCAATAGCCATAGATTGTTACTAGAAAAATGGATGGGATATTTTCCAGTGAGTTATTGGCCAGGGAGGGAGGTTCCTGAGGCCCACAAAACATTACAGGCCATTACCAAGGCTCTTGGTTGCCCACCAGAACTAGACGGTAAGACCCTATTGCTGAAGACCACACAGGCTTGGGCTGCAGGTCACTGAGAAACCAAGCTGGAGCTGAGCTGGAATCCTCCTCCCTGTTAACCAGCTGATAGAAAGCTGGAAAACGCTATGGCTGCCTAGAGCCCTATGGGAGAGAGAAGTCATCAATGATGGTGAACAGCAATAAACCTTGCAAGCCTTAAGACTGGCCAGCCAGGCCAAATGTGCCAGCTGGGGCAATAGTAGCATGTCTATTGTGGGGGAAAGCAATTGCTATCCAATGGGACTGGAGGCCCAATCCATAGGCGGGAAAGCATACCTGGTAAAGAAGACCTAGTCAAAAGCCTATGGTGGGGGAAGTCATGCACCCTGAGGAGTTGTTGTCTGGCTAAATGCATATATTAAGCCTAACAAACTTATAAGCACTTAAAAAAAAACCGAGCATACCCATATAATAATGCTACTCTCATTTTTGGCTAGAGAAGCTTTTCTTTTTCAGATGTTGGTGACCACTGGGAAAACTCAAAAGACACAGTGGAGTGTTCAGCACTGGGA
The DNA here is from genome assembly GCA_004024765.1 of Zapus hudsonius. Classification (NCBI taxonomy): domain Eukaryota; kingdom Metazoa; phylum Chordata; class Mammalia; order Rodentia; family Dipodidae; genus Zapus; species Zapus hudsonius. The sequence continues at coordinate 80,117 of PVHP010001074.1, forward strand.
CATCTCTATCACGCTTCGTGAGGCTCAGGGTCTATTGCAGAAGAGGTGGCAGGAAAATTGTAAGAGACAAAGGAAGGGAAGGACTGCTTATAGTTCAAGCTTCCAGACACAAAATGGCCTTGATATTCATGACTTTGCAGTGCCTGATACCTACATATAATGGGAGAAAAAGATGATGACACAGAAACAAAATATAGACTAATTGAGGGGGGGAAGAGATATGAGGAAGAGTGGGGAGGGAACCAAAATGATTTACGGTCTATAATTATGGAAGCTATCAATAAAGTTTAAGGAAAAATAGAAAAAAAAACTTTCCTCTTACAGCTGTAGCTGTCACAATAAAGGCATTTGAGTAGCACTCCTTTTCATCATACCAGAAAGAAATTTATAATTGTTGTATAAAAAAGGGGTCACTTAAGCTCAGATCTCAGAATTTTTTTGTTTGTCCAAAGTCACCAATTGTGAATTAAAATTTACTTCCATTTTACTCTATCCCCCTGAAACCGGAAGAAAAACGCATTTAAAAACAACTGAAACTAGGAAGGCAGGTTAGGGAGTGGGGGTGCTGGCAGTGAATAAAGAAAAGTCAATTCCATCTCTTCCTATCATTTATAAAGCCATCTATCCTCCCCAACATTCTCTCTTGTTCCTGTCATCTTTCATGCTCTCCTTAAAAATCACAGTATCTACCACAGTGGATACAAAATTTTCCTGTTGCCCAAGAGCTGCCGAACTCATCTAAGGGCCAACAGCGCTTCAAAGCTGGTGGGCAGTCATTCAAACTCTCAGTGTGCTGAGACACCATCATGCTGGGGAGGACACAGCTAGCCAGAATGATTGTTATTACACACTGACTTTCCATAAATAATTAGCTCATGCCCCTTCCCCCCACGAAACCATACCACAGAGCCTTTCAATATCCAAACTGAGCACAGAGTGGCTACTGGGTTTCATTTTAAACAGTTTGTCCTGAGCTTCACCACTGTGATTTTGATCCCTTAGATTCTATGAAGCAAAAATTCTCACAACACCTTTGATGGTGATTTAAAACCTGTATGAAGTTCAAATTTAACATGTGGAACTCATCTGAGTCTTGGCTTTCTATTGTAATGTGTGTCATAAATAACCAAGGAAGTGTAGCAACAACCAGTTTCTCTGTTCAAAGTAACAGGATGAACCTGTCTATGTTAGTATAGTCAGTGCACACACTCACCCAAACACTATGGCAAACCCTGAGTGTTTTCCTTTAGCTCCACTACTCCATTCAGAGCTTCAAGTGAGTCCGGTAGTTCTGCTATATAGCAATCTGGCTGCTTAACTACGGTGCATCTGTTTTCTTCAAACTGAAGCATTTCCTCCAGAAGAGAGAGGCTCAGAGGTATCAGAAGGTGCTTTGGAAACTTCAAGAGTTACTTGGCCCTCCCCAAGGTTATAGAGCCGTCACAGTGGCTGGGAAAAGACTCCAACTGGCCAAGCTGTCAGGCAAGTGGTGCAGGGCACTCTTAGGATGCACTTTGTGAGTTGTCACCTTTGAGTCATCTCTGTTCCTGTCAGTCACCCCAGTAAATTCACTGTCCCCTAAGCTAGACTTGGGAGAGTTAATTGTTTGGTCTGTCATCAACGCCCATTTGCTCATGCTTCTCCAGGAAAACTGACACAAGACTGGGAGAACAACTTGTAACCACGGCAAAGACTTCTGTTTCCAGAAGGTATCAGAGTGACAGTAAGGAAACTCCTAGGCTCAATTCACATGAAAATGATGATCCCAATTTCAATATTTGCTATAAATCTCCAATCTTCTCAAGCAGAGTTGATATAGTTCTGGGGTGAACCTGCCCTGTGCAGTATGGTGTAGACACCTGAGCCATGGTCTGCTCACCAAGTATGGGGCAGCTTTTGGCAGGATGAATCAGAGGCCACAGGGCAGGCCAAATTCTCTCTGAACATTTAAGACAAAATTGTTTAAGAGAAATATTTACTAAATTTGGGATAACATTAATCACAAATGTAATCAGGGCCACAAAGAAGTGATAATACAAGTTGGATAAAGAAAAAAAAAAGGCCAGCCAAACAGTGAAATGTAAGTATTTCCTTTTTTCAACCTTGCTGTTACTACTATGCAAAAGGCTGTAAAGTATCAAAATGAATTTTGGAAAAAGCCTCTTAGATCTACAGCTAGACAAATAAAATAAGGTAAAGTAAGGGGGGGCGGGAAATCCCTAATACTGTTAGTTTCAGAACAGAATCAATGATATCCTTGAAACACAGGACGCACCAAGGACTATAAAAGAGAATTTCTGGATGAGATTTTCTGAGAGACCCCGATAAACTGGAAGACAGGGCGAGCAGAGACACATTGTGAGATGAGTATAGAACTAAGAGGAGGATTTTCTGGTTTCATATTGCTTCTACTCTTCCTGTGGCTGGCACCACTGGGACAAGGACACACAGTGAATGCAGCATTACATGAGAATACAAAGTGATAGGGAGGCCAGCCTTCAGAACAGGAAGTCTACTCCAAGGGCTCCTCTGGGCCAACGGGAGCAACATTTGATTATTAAAAAAAAACAAAGCAAAACAAAACATAATGAACATCAGGTATGTTTGTATGATTTTTAACACATAAAATATCTTAATGACCATTGAGAAAGGGTAAGGAACCAACTTGTTCTAGAAACTGCTAAACAAAGAATGAAACACTTTTCCTGTCCTTCCTATATGAAAGAAAATAGTTTATGAAAAATTACTTTGATCAGTGTTCCAGCTAAGAATTGGTCCTTTGCAATTAATAATCAAAAATGCATCATGGTGGGTGATGGATATAGGTCACTGGCATAGTATTAGAGGTCATTGGTTTGATTCGTCCCTTACAAACCACACACACACACACACACACACACACACACACACACAACACACAACACACACAGTCACTCATATTTGAGTGATTCATTCTCAAGCATTTAACAATGAAATTACAAAGATAGAAATTGATAATGTCAAAAACTGCTTGTGGTTCAGTGAAAAGTTCATGGTGAGCTACAGGGAGGACCAAAGTGATAACACTTGATTTCAGTTTTCAATTTTCACATCTCAAAGAAAATAACTGAGCACAATAAACACAAATTCAAACCTAATATACATAGGGCTTTTTCATTAACCACAAATTCATAGGGAACACAAACAACAAACGAACAAGTTGAGTGACACAATGAAGAAGCAATCAAAAAAAAAATCAGGATGTGGAAAAATCTACATACATAGCAAAGAACTTAATTTATTCAACACAGAAACTGAAGAGGGGACCCTAGAAAGTTAAATAAAAATAACAGAGTTACAGTCGGGTGTGGTGGCGCACGCCTTTAATCCCAGACTCAGGAGGCAGAGGTAGGAGGATTGCCATGAGTTCAAGGCCACCCTGAGACTACATAGTGAATTCCAGGTCAGCCTGGGCTAGAGAGAGAGAGAGACTCTACCTTGAAAAACTAAAAAAGAACAAAGATGCACATCAACCAAAAGTAGCACAAAGACCTTGAGTGAATCCTGACTTAAGTCAAATTTCTGTGTAACAAGGCTTTTTGAGAATTTGAACAATATCTGGGTAGTTGATATAACTGGAGGATTATTGATACATTATTCCAGGTCTTATATGGTATTATGATTGGATAAAATTGTTTTTGAAAAATTAGTCCTTATATGTTTTGCATATGTATGGCATAATCTAATTAATTTACTTCAAAACAATAGATCCCAGAGGTAGTAGGAATAAAACAATAGATTCCCAGAGGTAGTAGGACTATAGATGTAGACAAGATACACCTGACCAGCCCTGATAGTTGTCAAAGTTTATCAACAGGTCAACCAGGATTTGTTATCCTCTTGTATTTTACCAAGTGTCTGAAATTTTCCAAAATAAAAGTTTTAAAAAGACTTAGGCTGGATGCACAATAGTGCATTAGTCTACCCCAATGCCAAACAGCATAGTTTATAGCTATCAATTTAATACATAATAAAATAAATATGCTTCAGCAAATAATACATGCAATGATAAAAATATGCAGGCCACAGGCCATCTCAAGGTTAATAAATTTCACATTTATGACCAGTAAAGCCAAAGTTTATCTTTATTGAAAAATTCTTGGCAGAGAAAGAAATTATAACCAAATGTCCAAAGTATTGCACAAATGGATTTATGAATTTGTACTATATTTTTAAATGTTTGAAAAAAGGAGACAAAATTTGAGGAAAACAGTGAGCTTACATAACGAGACTTATTTAAAAATAAGATGAACAGCTAGGATAATCTTTCATTAAAAATTTAAAATTCCCTCTTGCTTATAAACAGATCAAATAAAAGACCATTCAAATATACCTCACAAAACTTTTGAAACGGAACCAATAATTATCTGAGGAATTACAAAGCTTTTCCTGAGATTTCAGTACAGGGCAAGATTACGGACTGGACATTTCTTCAGGGATGAGATCCACTCAGTTGACATCTGTTTTCTGATGAGCTGAGCTTGCTTACAACAAAAACCTGGGAGCCCAAGAAGGGTGAACTCAGTTCTAGCATACGCTCCATATTCAAAGAAAAGAAAGATTTTTGAAGTGTCTGAGGATATAACATATAGTAGTGCCTGAAAATTCTGTAATGCTCAGAGACTCTTCAAGAATTCTGCAGAGGTAGAGCTGCCTTTCAGAGATCGCTGGTGCTCTATGCCTTATAAATATTTTAACCTGTTAGTTTTGCAACGGTTACACACTATTTAATGTACCAAATTTTTCTTCTATGAAACTTATTGTATAAAAATAATTGCTGAAAAATTAAGTCTGCCATGAAATACATGTTCTGTGTCAGATGCCACAGAAGGACATAGCACACAAGAGGGCAAAGCAGCAGGTGAAAAGGATACCAAGAGAGAAGCCCTGGCGCCAGCCTGGGGCAGCTGAAGGTACACACCCTGTGTCTGGAGGCCTCAGCCAGGCCCTGCAGTGGGGTAGGAAGTCCAGGGAGGCAGCATTCTGCATAAAGGTGTCTGGAAAAAGAATTCTATATGTGAGGCCTGGAAATAATACTGGGTGGTTGGGGTGCTAGTGATAGAACAGCTGATATTAAGAGATGAGGTTGAAGAAGGACATGGGGTGAGCTCATGATTAGTGCTAAAACTGTTTGTGCCCCTAAAAGTAGAATCTAGGCATGGGGGACTGAGGAGGTGGGGAAGAAGCTTACTCAAGTGAAGGCAGGGTGTGAAGATAGAGAGGAAGAAACAGAAACAGCCTAATGAGCAGATGGAGCCACTCGGCAAGTAGTGTTTTACAGACTCTGCTGGCCAGGAGGCCCTGTCCACAGCAGCTGAGGACCATCAGGGAGCAGATGAGAGGGTGGAGAGGACCCTTCTGGAAGGAGAACTGAAGCTGTCGTGAAAAAGGCAAGGAGGGTGCAGGAGGTAGTGGCATTTGGGATTAGAGCTCACTGTGACTGAGCTAAGTGGGAGTGACATAGGGTGCCCCTGCAACCAAGGGAGGAGCTTAGCACAGGGCTAGGAATAGGGGGAGCACGTCAACCCTAGAGACTGAGAGGGGGGTGTACAGAACAGATGTGGCCAGGAGGGTTGGCAGTCTGGAGCAACTCTCCGGAGAAGTTGACTACACAGGTACAGGACGCCCTAGATGGATCATTACAGGTTCAGGGCACCCAGGTGGATCATTACAGGGGCTAAAACCAGACTTTTAAAAGAGACTTGAATGACTTGTAATTCTGAGAAAGAGGTGTGTGTGAGGATGCTGTCAGAGATGTGGAGAAGGCTCAAATAAAGAAGCCTCAAGGGAGTGCAGGCTGGGATCTGGAAGCAAGTACAGTGAAACTCCAGAAGCTGCAGGAAGAAATTAGAGGGCATAGGGAGGAAGGCAGTCCTAACTGCTGGTTCCACTATCCAGAAAAATTAGGAGGTGATTAGGGAGAAAACACTTCAGAGTTAATTTATGGTTTTATAAACTGTCTTCATAAATGACGCTTTTGAAGTATGAGCAAATGTATTTGTAATAGAAACAAATTAACTGTGGAATAATTCTGAGTGTTTTTTTTTCATGTGTGGTGTTTGTGCACATCGGTATGAATTGTTCATATATGTGTCAGTGCATGTGTGTGGAGGACAGAGGTCAAATGAGGTGTTTCCCTCCATTGTTCTCCACTTTATTGAGACAGTGTCTCTCACTGAACCCAGACCTCACTGATTTAGCTACACTAGCTAGCTGTTTGCTCAAGGGAATCTGCCTCCTGAGCAATGGGCATGAGGAGCAAGCATGCCCTGCCCTCCCAGCATTTCTGTGGGTTCTGAAGACCAAACTCAGGTCCTTATGCTTGTGTAGCAAGCCCTTCACCAACAGAACCATCTTACAGACCCCATTTTGTTGTTGTTGTTAATGGGACAGCAGAGATTTTTATTTACTGAGATCAGTCATGTCTTTGCCTGTACAACTAGAGCTAATTAATCATTCATTAATTAAAATTAATTACAATTAATACAGTGACAGTATATAATTATAAGTAATCAACTCATGAACATCATTTGGAAAGGAAAATAAATGAGTGCCATATACATACATATATATTATAATGTATGTATTTACGAAGATACAGCATTTATCTCCTCTGGGAGATGCAGCTATGGGCATCACTTAATATCCCACACCTTGATCTTGAACTCCTCAGCTTAGAACTGCGAGAAACTCTGGTTCTTTATAAATTATTCAGCCTGTGGTATTTTTTATAGTATCACAAATGAACAAGAGGATGAATAAAAAATACACATAGTAGCACTGCAACAGCCCTGTACAGACCCTCCTGTGTACTGGGCTTTAAGATGTCTTACAGTGAGCTCCAAACATTTTTAGAAAAAGAGTTTACCTATGGAAATAAATGACTTAAAACTGATGAGACTGATGCTTAAATGGAAATAGCAGTGTAATACTGTAAATGGACAATTATTCTAGGTCCCTTGGATCAGCACACAATGGTTTAGTATAACTAAGTCACTGAAATACAAGATCCAGACACAATTAAAACATTGCACTGTATGATAAGAAAAAAGTACTAGAAAAATACAGTAGCCAGGTACCTTCACAGGTAGCAGGAATGAACTTTTTCTTAGCTAACTACAAAGAAATAATAAAAATTTTAAATAGCAACTAAATAAAGTTTATACAGTGAAACGACTGATGACTTCTTAGTGTTTGGGACAACTGAGAAACTATAACTAAATTGTTGATATTAGCTCCATTTGGTATTTGCTTATGAAAGGAAGTTGAAAATAAAAACTAAGCAAGATAAAAGGGGTACAAATGCCACTCAGCCAGTAGAATCTTAATTTTGTATATTACATTCTGAGCTTATAAACTATTATTAAGATAAATCTAGTTATTAAATTTTTAAACTCTAATCCTAATTCAAATAAGTGGCTTATACTAACTAGTTCAGTGCCATGGTCGAAAAAGTATGAAGATAACAGAAAAAGGACTTTGGATTTATTACCTAAATTCATTATACTGGATGATGGTGGGAATATTGTCTTTCTATCTAGCTGAATGCAGTGGGAAACTGCAGATCCTTATTTGCCCAGCACTGCCATTCACACACTCTCTTCCCTCTTGTTAACTCACACAGAAATGCCACGGGATCCACAGCTCCATGACAATGTGTAGCAGTCACCAGAATTTAACAACACTCCTCAAGGAATGAAGGACTTCACGACTTATAGTTGCAAAGATATGGCTAACAGAGAGGAAGTGAAAGAAAGACCTGGTTCTACCCCAACAGGAAAACTGCGCTGCATTGCCTGCATTCAGCCTGCTATAAAAAGGAAATGCAAGCCTTCTGCATCAGCCCAAGCCAGTCCTATTTCTCAGGACCAATTAAAGCTTTCCATGAAGACAGATATGAATGATGGTAAAACAAAAGTTGCCAATTCTACTTTGGGCACAAATCATTAAAGTTCTGTCATTAGTGTTCCTATTCCCACAGAAACATCACAAATAGTTTAATATCCTTGAATCTATACCAGATGATACAAGAATCATTTCCTTTTTTCAATCATGAAGAAGATTTCTTGGCTAGTGAAGACAGCAGCACTCATTTAATATGCTTCTTATATGTATTATGTTCATATATTAAAGCTCCCAATGAAAAAAATCTTATCTGTGTTAACACATGATGTCTAAGACAGGCTAACTGTAGAAGAACAATATTCATTTAAACTAAAACTGAACAATATATTTTGCTTGGTGATGCCAGGTAAGAATTGCTGATTGTTGGATATACCAGACAGCTGCATTTTCATTGAAATATAACTGCTCAAGATTTAGGGAGAGCACATAGCTGTCACGTGTGTACTCACAGAAGAACATGAGTGGTAAAATGTTTATTTCAATTAAGTTCAATAAGCATAATATCCATTGTGTACTTACTGTTTATCTGGATGAGGATAATAATAAGGGAAAAAAAACGTATGATTTACTATCCATCTGAGCAAAATTTTGACAGAAATCACCCCAAAGTTAAAGAGCAAACATTTGGAAGATAACTAGCAAATGTGGAAATACTGTAATAGCGAACACTATACCCACACAGTGTGTCTCAGAGCTCTGCAGTGAACAAAGCAGCCCCAGCACGAAGGTCATTGAAAGAATGATGCACATTCCCCAGGCCCAAAGTGATTTAGAATAGGCAAGTGCTCTGGCAGCACAAAGGTACTGATCTGAAGGTAGTATGGGAAGTGGTCAGAGAGAATCCTGGTGCAGGCAGGATTAAGGAGGCTAAAAACATGCAGAAGTGGAGCAGGATAGCACATGCTTGCAACCAGAAGCATGTTGAAGGAGGTCCTGACGGTAACACTGCCTAATAGTTCAGGGTGAGCATAAGACAGGATGAACCATCAGATCAGCTTAAAGGATCCAATGTACATTTTAGAAGGAGAAGCTTCTCACAAAGGCAGAGGTGGTGGTGGACAGATCTAGAGAAGTCCTTATCCAGGACATGGGACATGGGACCACAGGCAGAGGCTGACAGCACAACTGTGTAGATTTGACTGACTGATAAGAAAATACTGTAAGAATACGAAGCAAGAATCTAAATGGATCAGAATTGGGTTTGGTATGAACTGTAATTCAGTGTGGGCACAGTAAAGTAAGTGAAGCTCAAGGGAAAAGCAATAAAGGTAAAGCTGAAGCAATGAGACCTCATATGACTACAAAGATCGTAGTTTCCTAGAAAAAACAAAAACAGGCAAAATTTATACAGAAGCACAAAATGCCCCAAATTGGTAAAGCATTCCTAACCACAGAGAGGATCACAATACCTGATCTCAAATTATGCTACAGTACAAGAGTAACAAAAACAGGTAACTGGCACAAAAATGGATACTGAGACCAATGGGATAGAATAGAGGACTCAGATAGAAGCCCATATAGCCACAACAAACTGTCAATAAAGGTGTCAAAAGACACAACATTGTAAAAAAGACAAGCTCTTCATCCAATAATGGTAAGAACTAGACATTCATATGTAGAATAATGACAAAAATCAATTCAAAGTGTATCAAAGACCTTAATACAAGACCTGAGACTCTGAAACTGCTAGAGGAAAACAAAGGGAAAATAGTTCAAGGTAAAGACACAGGCAAGGAGTTCCTGGGTAAGACTGCAGTGGCTCAGGAAGTAAGGGCAGAAATAGGAAAACTGGACTATATCAAATTAAAAAGCTTCTGCACAGCAAGAAAACAATCACCAGAGTAACGAGAGCATACAGAATGGGGGGGGGGGGATCTTTGCCAGCTGATATGGGACATTTAGAGCTCAAAAAATTAAACACCAAAAACAAAAAAAAAATCCAATGAATAAACAAGCAAATGGACAGTTCTCAATAGAAGTGCAAATGGCTTATGAATATATAAAAACATTTTCAACATCCTTTGCTATTAGGGAAATGCAAATCAAAACTACATTGAGATTCCATCTTACCCCAGGCTGAATAGTTATTATCAATAAGATAAATAACTACCAATGTTGAAGAGGAAGGGTTAGGATTTTAAATTAGTCCAAGAGTGCGAAAATCAGTATGAAGGTTTCTCGAACCCTGAAAGAAGTACCACCATGTGATCCAGCTATACTACTCCTGGGCTAAGAGATTGGCTCAGTGGCAAGGAACCCTTAACTGGAACTGGAATCCATGGCAAATTCTTTTGGGGACTAAGAACTTGGACTCCAAGGGGAAACTCCCACTAACCAGAGACCTACAGAGAGGCTACCCCCATTAGAATTTCACCAAATTAACAATGTTTGTCTCATTTAACCTATACAGATCTCACTCTCCACTGGAGATTCTGTTTATATTTTTAAGAAGGCAGCAAGAACCATGGACAACCCAACTCCACCAATAGGACATGGGATGATGGGTGACAGGCAGGAGATGAACCACCCCTAACTTATCATTTAGGGCCCAAACAAAACCTTAGGGGATCTAGTAAGATGAGCAAGAGAACTACCTCCACATCAAGTCAGATAACCTGTGAAAGGATAATGAAGACAGACACTGAGGATATCAACACAATCCAAAGCAGAAATCCAGAGACTCTTAAGATCTCAACAGTAAAGCAGACCTAACACTCACCCACCATGACTTAGGGATCTGCGTGGAAGAGGGGGAGGAAAGATTGTAAGAGCCATCCATGGTGGGGAAGAATATCCAGAGGCATGGCCCCCCTCAACAATACACAAAGAAAAAACCTGGCTTCTCCTTGTACAATTCATAACCCACTACCTCATAGGCTGGTCCAGCGATCCACTGAGGAGTGCCCCCAGTGGAATGGGGATAGGGAGGAGGGAAACGGGGGTTACCATCACAAGACTCGATCAGGCAATGTATCTAATTATTAATAATAAATGTTTATAATAAAAATGAACATAAAAAATAAAATTATGTCATTTGTAGGAAAGTAGATTGAACTTGAGATCATTGTTAAGTGAATTAAGCCAAACTCAGAAAACAAGTATTACATGTTTTCTTTCATATGAAAAACCTTAATTAAAAAAAAAAAGACATTAAAAAACAAGACATGAAAATAGAGGGAAAAGGGACCAGCAGGATGGGAGAGAGGAGGCCAAGAGAAGGTATTGGGGAGGGTGAAGTAATTATATATAAACAATGATTCAGGTTTTCTTACTTAATATGAATACACTGTAAGCATAGTCCCTCCTTTGTTTTAGGAGATTTTTTGTTTTGTTTTGCTTTGCTTTTTTGCTTTGTGTGTGTGTGTACATGGTGTGGTGTGATATCCCATAGGCTCATTTGCAGTGGGAGGAGCTCGCCTAAGGTGGCCAGAGTAGAGTGCTGGGTGTTCTGCTCTTTACTGACTCTGGAGCTTGGGGGCTCCAATGATTCTTTGGTCTCTGGTCTCCTGCAGGACTGGGACAGGCACACATGGCCACACAAGCTATTTTATGTAGGATCTGGTGGTCTCTGGCCCCTCAGACCCTCACTCTTGAGCAAGAAGCAATGGTTCTTCCTATATGAAGTACTTATCAGTTTTTCTATGAATTTCAAGATGTTTATTTTATCTGCCTCAGCAATAAAGACGACTCTTAAGCAAGTTATTTTACAGAGTAAGAAATAATTACCATTTATGGAGTATAGGTTATCTTTATAATACCTTACTAAATTTTAATTTCTGTATGCAGAGCAAAAACGTATAATGTATTGTAATAGTCAGTAAACTATAAAAAGGACACCAACTATGTTTATACAGTATCACTACCTAGTAAGAGCATCACACAGTTAAAAACAAAAGGTGATTGCAGTGAGAATGAAGAGCAAGCCAAACCTAAAAGCCTACACAAATACATCCAAAAAGAACTTGCATCTAATATATGCATGGCCACTTCTACATAAACAAGAGTTTATGTGGCACATATTATTTTAGAAAAAAAGACATAACTTTTTGATCAATAAAAGTCATCTGCTTTAAAAACCAAGTTATTTACAATATTCAAAGTAATTTAAGTGACTTTCAACTAATATCACAAAGCTAATGATGGAAATATACCAGTCACCCCTTCTGTGGATCAATTTCCTTTGCTACATTATTCTAACAATCTTATTTGTAAAGATTTTTCTTCTATTCTTTACCCTTTCAGATCAACAGTTAGGTTCTACATAGAAGTAACTTAATTTCTTTAAAACTTTGGTGGTGGACACAAAGTCTTTGCACAAAACTGGCAGTAACACTACTATTTCTATATGAAAAAGGAACATCACAGGAAGCAAATATGCATGACTGAGTCATCAATGAACATAATGTATAATTGATGATTTTCTAGATTTGAAGAAAAACTGCACATTCATAATAAGTACACAGAAATCCAAACTATCAAAAAATAAGTTTAAACTAATAAGAAGTACACCTAAATGAATCTCCCACCTTCAGTAATAATAAGAAAAACATAAACATAAAGAAAAACAGTTTAACATATATTGGGTGACAGATGCTATCCACATAGTGTTTGGAACCCCAGAGCTCTTGCTGACTTACCTGTTGGAGGCAGGCAGTCTTTCCAGTCAAAATAACCTGCGTAAATTCCAGGTTCCAAGGAGCCAACAATGGGATCTGCTTTCAGCTCAATATAATTTTCAAAGAGTCTTTGATCTAGCTCTTTCAGTGAGGCCATGCTGATCTACAACACAAAATATAAAATCTAAGTTATGTGAGGGTGATGGAAAAATGAATAATGCAAATAAATGATTTGGTATATTGTAAACTACTTACTAATTTTTCTATGACTCTCAAGATTTCTAATTTTATTTAACTCAGTAATATAAAGATAGTTACCTGTAGTCACTCCATGGTGAGATCAGGTGCCGGCCTTGTTCCCATATGGGTCAAACAAGACATCAAAGATGCTATGTATGACTTTTACTTTGAAGACTAGAGTCATACAAGTGGGCACAGCTCAGCCCAGTCCAACTTGGGCTCCTTTTGGCAGTTGGAGGAGAACAGATAGGGAAGTTTACATCAGCTTTGAGAGAGTTCGGATAGTTTCAATGGCGTGCAAAGGATTAAGATGTTGCCAGAGGGTGCAAGTACTCTGAGCCAGAGCATTCTTAGTAGACTATGGACAGTTTTCCTCCACACCCTGAACCAGAAGGACATAAGGTTTATTCTAACAGTTGGCCTGAGCTTCAATAAACCAACAAGGAAAATGAATGCATCTAAGGGTTGTACTTGCTATGAACAGGAATACACACCAGTGATGCAAACAACAGAAAGGGAAATAATAAAAACCCTTCAGATGTGGGTTTATAAGATTTCATGGATGTAAGATACAAAATTTCTAAAGCTATCATTGAATCTGAAGGAACTGCAGTCTCCACTGAGTGAAATGAAGAGCAAGATGTCCTTCAAAGCACAAACCTAACACGAAAAGGGTCTAAAACATATGAAGAAGAGACCAGGAAGATAGATTAGATCAATGATGATAGAAACAGAAATTAAGGTAGAGAAAGATGAGTAATTAGAGACAGGGCAATAATTAAAGAAACAATAGGAGGATCTGAGCCAGAATTTGCCGTTAGAATAGACTTGCTGAGTTCCAGGCTAGTGTGAGGAAACATTCCATACATACAGGCAAGTATGAAAAAAGTTACCAGTTTCTAAATGAGTGTGTGTGTAAAAGAGGGAGACAGGGAAGGAGGAAGAGAGATAGGGAGGGAAGAGCAGAGGGAGGAAGGGAGACAGAGAAGGAGGGAAGGAAAAAGGGAGGGAGAGAGGGAGAGAGAGTGAGAGACTTTCAAGCTTCTAGAAAAAGAATGACTTGTCCATACAGAAGAATCAGAGTACCTAAGATTTCTCACATGCAATACTGAATCTGGTCTCATTGTGATAGTAAAAGGTCCCAACCCAGGAATCCTGTATCCAGCCAAGATGTCAATCCCTTTACTAAGTTGAAGAAACATATGCATGGTCATCCAAAGAGTCAAAAAGTATAGCATCTGTAGACCTGGGAAAGGTCTCTAACCTAGAGTCAAATGGGGAAGATGAACGACTGACAAAACAGCGACACAGATAATGAAATCCGAGTTCCTGCCCAGCTTCCTTCTAACATATACAAAAATAAACCTAAACAGATATGAGAGCTACCCTGGGAATGTGAAATACAAGTGCCAGATAAGGATTCTGAAAAGTTGGGAAAGGAAGCAACTCAGTGGTGGATCACTCGCTTACCAGGCATGAGGCCGTGGATCTGACCTTCAGCACCACATCCCCCAAGAGAGGAATGTCAACCAAGAAGATGACAGTGAAAATGCAGAGTATTGAGACCTCAAGGGAGACAAAGAAACCAGCAAACAGAAAAGAAATATACAACTATAGATGTTTACCAAGGAATTTTTAGAGAAGACTTAATGTTTTTACCTACTCTCAAGTAGTCAGTAAAACAGAAAAAAAGTTAAATTTTTTTAAAAAAATGAATATTAGAGAAAACCACTGATGTCAAATGTAGAGTGCTTGACTAGGATCTGCAAGACCCTGGGTCAATCCCTCATACTACCAAAAAGATTGGTTAAGTTCTGGCAAGACCTATAAAGAAGCAAAGAGGAAAAATATAAATGATCAATAACAAATGAAAAAGGGAATACTACTGACTGAGATAGGTTTTTTTTTTACATTTTTTTATTATCAAGAAGAAATTCTGTATGGATAAATCATGAACTGGTACCATCATTTCCCTCCTCTCTGTCCCCATTCTACTGAGGGCCCTTTGTAGTTTTTTCAACCCTGTTTAGTTAGGAACAGAGGCACAAAGAGAGACCCTGAAGGTGACACTTTACTGGCTTTGACAGCTGGAATTCAGCATCTGATTTAGTCTCATCTAAAATGGCAAAAGTGCTCTCCTGTTGCCTCCCCACTGGAGCACACTACCTAGGTGGCTAGCCTTTGGGTCAGCCCCCTGAATCCACCCACCAACCATGTCTCTCCCCTGCATACCTGAATCTGACAACAGAGATCCATCTTGGTGACTCTAATGGCTTCTCTGTATTAACTCCTCCCTCTCTCTGCTGTGGTCTCATCTGTCCACCTGAATACACATGTCAGTCTGCCTTATCCTTTTCAGCCAGGAAGGAAATTCTCACCCATGCTGAGAAGGGGAGAGTATGTTGGGTGCCTACCTGTGTCTCAATTAGTAATACTTATCCTTAACTAGTACATTAAAGATAATTTTTATTATTTTAGCCTTTTCCTCACTGTATTCAACTGTATTTCAACTATATTTTCTTTTTGAAAATACAGTTAGTTGTTTTTTTTCATAAACAGAACAAAATTCATGAGTGGATGGACCATTTCTGAGCACACAGCAGGCACTTGTTGTCTGGAACCTAAAAGGCACAGAGGCCTGTGGGCTCTTCAGAGAGCCTGAACGGGAACATGGAAGGGCAGAATAACTTGGATACTATGATCTTATGAATCACCATTCAGCATAGTGCCAGGACAAAATGACATACATTAACCCACTAGCTTCACCTCCCTTTTCATTTCCTTGGGACAGTTCATGAGACCAATTTCATTATTTTTCTTTTAAATTTGGATGTGTGTGTGTGTGTGTGTGTGTGTGTGTGTGTGTGTGTGTGTGTGTGTGAACGTGTGGGCATGGGCGTGGATGTCACAGTGCACATGTAGAAATCAGAGAATAAACTTTGTGTTGGCCCTTACCTTCCATCTTGTTTGAGGCAGGGTTTCTTAGTGTTCAGTACTTTGTACATCAGGCTAGCTGGCCTGTGAGCTTCTAGAAATTCCTCTGTCTCTGCTTCTTTCTCACCATAGGCATTCAGGGATTATAGATACATGCCACTGTACCAGCTTTATGTGAGTTCTGAGGATGTCAGGTTCTCATGTTTGTGCAGCAAGTGCTTTACACACTGAGCTATCTCTTCAGCCACAATTTCAATCTTTAAGATGCAGCGTGTGGGACTAGAGCACTCTGAAGTTGAAACAAGAAGACAATTTCAAGGCTCTCCTGCTTTTAAATAAACTCCTTAATTTTTCCGAACCTTTGTCCCTGTGAAGAATATGGGACTAAAAACCTATCCTTATTTACTTCCCAGGCCTTTGCATCAAATAAAATTATACATAGGAAATCATTCTAGCTTTAAATGGAACTGATCATTGATTTTTTTTGTTTGTTTGCTTTTTTTCAAAGTAGAGTCTCACTGTAGCCCAGGCTGACCTGGAACTCTCTCTGTAGTCCCAGGTTGGCCTGAAACTCACAGAAGTCCTCCTACGTCTATCTCTTGAGTGCTGGGATTAAAGGCATGTGCTACCATGCCTGGCTTGATCATTTAATTTTAATGAAGTCCTAACAAACATCATTACTGTTCCTATAGTAATTCAACTCTTACTTTTTGAAAGCAAGGGTGAAGATGAGAGGAAATTAAAAACTGATCTTTTACAGCTTTCTACTGGCAGAAGTACCAATAAGAAAAAAAGAAAAGAAAAAGAGAAACAGAGAGAAAGAAGAGAGACAGAGAGTCAGAGACACAGGCACAGACAGGGGAGGAGAAAGGTTAAAAAAAAGAGAGAGAGGAAATACATGTGGAAAACCCTTCACTCATACCACCAAAAACCGGATCCTACAGAAGGAACTCTGAGAGGTACAACATCCAGCGACGTTCAAGAGAAGTGCTGTATGACACACCTTTATTTCCAGGAGCATTGTGACTCTCTGCTCTGAGTTTCCTAGGAGGTGTCTAGACTTATACAATTTGGAAAGAAAGCTATAGAAAACAAAGATAGTTGGCAGCATTTTTCTTTTGATGTAAGAATACTTTGCTTGCTATCACGAAAGTAAAAGATTCAATACATAACAGAATCAGCATGAATGTTACAACCTAAATTCATTTACTATCTATTCATTTCAATCACAACTGAATAATTTCAAGATACTCAAGATAAACTCATACTTCTGAGTAGAAAAAGCCCACCACTTATTCTAAGTTGGCCACTAGCTCCTTCACATTATCCTGTTTCTTAACGTGATTGGGCAAGAACTCTTTTTTCATGTCAATTTCATTCTACTTCTTAATGGTATACAGTGAAGCAACATAATTCCCACTTGGTACTTCACAAAACTTAGAGAAAATTAATCCTATTGTGTCTTTATGCAATTAACCACTTCATATATCTTAAATGATAAAATTCCTCCAAATAAGTTTATTTTAGTCATTATTCTTCCTGAACAAAAACAAAGTGCCTACTTTCTAACAACAACTTTTTATTGCAGTCTTACAATTCTCAACCCAAAAACTTCTAGAAATAAACCAGACATTTAGTCTTAAAGCCTTAAGTCACATTTATCATCAGGGTGATTAATCTTTACGAAAAGGCAGGAAAACAAGACAGAGCCACCCACTCTGACATTTTCATTCTTAGAAAAAAAATCCCAACCTCGTTCATGAACCAGAACCATCATTTATCAAAAGTATCATGTAGTACACCAAGAGTAAACTTTGATTATATGATTAACAAGATCATTATCTTTATCATTCTCTGCATTTAAAAAAGTACATTGGCATTAAAAAGTAGTGTGAGCATAGTTTTACTTGGTAATCTGATAAACCTTTGTCCAGGAACTAGTCAACCTTTACTAACAAGGTTACTTCATTTTTTCCCTTTCTGCTTACTTGAGAAAAATATAAACAAGAGATAACATTGTAAAAAAAAAATCTCCATTGATTTGTATATGAGTCATTTTTGCCCAACTGCTCTATATTCAAAAAGAAAACAGTGAGACATGACTATCCTGTGTCTAGTGTGTGCACGTGTGTGAGTACATGTGCTTAAGAAGTCCAGGAAAGGTATGACTGTGGTTACATGGAGAGGAAGGGGGGAGGGGGAGGTGTGGGCCAGGCTCAGAGAGTTTGCTGTTAGCAATGCCTGAAACTTTAACCTAACAGGAATCAAATCTGGGATGATTCTTCAAGATTTAGGCTTGATATCTTTATTTCCTTATTTTCTGGTCTGACTTTTAGCAGTTAACAGCTTTGGGGGGGAGTAAACCCAGCACAGCCTCGAAAAAGCTGTGCACCAGAGAAAAACAGAGTATTACCTTAACAATTCAAGGTATAGACCTAGAAGGAAGTAAATCACTCAGACATGTGGGATGAGGTGAGAAGAAAAATGTGGGGGGGGGGGAGGAGGGGAGCACAGGGAAACAAAAGAAGGAAGAACTGAAAAAACAGTTTGGAAACCCAGTTGGCAAAACTGATTTGTCTATCTACCACTTACCTGTGTTATTTTTTCTATTCCCTGGAAGTTGTGCTTTTCAAAATGTTGTGCTATGTTTAGGAAGGTATGACGTTCTAAATAACAGCAATTACTCAGGACTATTAAAAGCCGCTGTTCCTAAAATCAAAACAAACCTTTAGAAAACTGTATTTACAGTCCCAATGAACTTCACAGATAACACTTATCAGTAAGTTAAATTATAAGCTTCTGTTCTTTAACATTAATAATATTCAACACTTTTTCTTAGCTGTGCTTCTTTTTAAAATTAACATATAGAAAAGTATAATATAATTCTACAATTCCACTCACTACTCATTATTGCACTTACTTTGAAGAATTAAATAGAGACTTAGTGGGTATCTCAGTGGTGAGCGCTTACCTGGCATGCTGGACTCCAGTACCCCCAAAAAGGAGTCAAATGTTCTTTGAATATTTTATGTATACAAAATGCCAATAGATATCTTAAATAAGTGATCACATAAAATATAGATTTAAACTACTAAAAATAGTTTATAAATTTTTTATAACTTGAGAAAGACTCATACTGCCATATTATGCTAGATAGGCTCTTGGCCTGTGGAGCTCTCGCCCCAGAAAGTGAAGGTGCCACAGTCCAAGAGACCCCCTACAGGAAACAGTCAGGTATGACAAGAAGAAAGGGTAGAGAACCTCTCCCTGTCATATTCTTCAGGGCTAGAGCCGCCTAAATAATTTCTCATAAAATTACCCGACTCCACTGCTGATGAATATTATACCTTTTACAGTTCAGAAGAACTGTTTCTGTAAATAAAATTCCAGGAATGGCCCCTGCCACTGCAGTTTTTCACTGTGGCTTGGGTCTGTGCTCCCACAGGTGACTCATCCAGGGCTTTCAGTCTAGATCCTTGACTAAAACTATGGCAAAACCCCTTTCCAGGAACAGAGCTCACTCACATTTGGCTTATTCTTTCTGCATAGAACCAAGATAAAACATGAAAACAAAAGGTTCCTGCTCTTTGAGGGTGTGGACCAAAGGATGAAATTGTCTCTGAACTCAATTCAATTATCAAGCAAATCTTTTCTCACTGAGCTTAGTCATATGTCCAAGACTCTTAGTTCTTTATTTAAAATGTTTCTTTTTTAATATTTATTTATTTATTTGAGAGAGAGTGAGAGGGAGGGAGGGAGGAAGGGAAGGAGGGAAGGAGGGGCTCACCAGGGCCTTCAGCCAATGCGAACTCCAGACACATGTGCGTTGGTACAGATGGCTTTACGTGCGTACTAGGGAATCAAACTCAGGTCCTTCTGCTTTGCAGGCAAATGCCTCAGCAGCTAAGCCATCTCTCCAGCCCTATTTAAAGTATTCTATCTTTATTTCCAGCAGAGTGCAGCCTATTTACTGTCTTTTTGCTCATCAACAAATATAAGTAAAGGGTTCAAGAATTATTATAGAAATCCAGACAAACAAAAGGTTGCCAGTGATTTGACTTAGTCTATGGATGGGAAATGTAAAACAAATAAGGTTGGTGGGCAGATATTCTGTATAATAGTGTCTCTTCACACTTAGTGAGTAACTGGCAGGAACAACACTAGAAAGCAAGCAACCGAAGTTGGGCAGGGTGAGGCCACATTCCTTTTTATTACCTTCTGCATTTCCATGATGCAGTCCTCTTATAACACATGGAAAAAACGAAGTTTCTTTCTAAAAAAGGATAATTTCCCATTTTCTTTTTTAAATTTTTTTAAAATTTGTGTGTGAGAGAGAGGCAGACAGATAGTGAGTATGGGGTACACCAGGCCTCCAGCCACTGTAAAGGAACTGCAGACACATGAGCCTATTTGTGCATCTGGCTTTACATCGGTACTGGGGAATCAAACTCAGGTTGTCAGGCTTTGCAAGCAAGCACCTTTAAGCACTGAGCCATCTCTCAAGCCCTTCAAAGGATGTTTCAACAGCCACTTGAAACATGCTGCAATCTAATATCGCAAGTGGTTTCTCAGGTTTTAAATTAATCCTTTACTACTGTTTCCTTCAGGAGTCAAGGCACTTCTAAGCCTGAGTCTTCCCTGCCTATTTCCCATTTCATTGTGGTTGCTTTTCCTCATTATAGTACATACAGATCAAAATTAGAAAAACGACTTCACTGATCTAAAGACTCTTAGTAAGTGTACTTTTTCAAATATAACCAGTCAGACAAAATAAAGGTAGGAAGACTGAACAACACAATTCAATTCTTAAATTTGGATGGTTAACATGAAGCTCACTGGCACATGGGGTGGAGACACACATTTGGCAGTAACATCTCAGCAGACCCACAGCCCTTGTACGTGTAGGAACGCATTATTTCTGTGTGATCCAAGACTATTGGACTTGGAACCCCTTACCCTCATAGTCCCCAAAGCTATGCTGTAAGAACCACACACACTGGTGTCTTCTGATTCTAAGTCTAGACCTTTTTCTTACAAAAATTGCTCTCCTGAATGGTACAGATCCTGAGAGGATCTTGGACTTCTGAAAAGATGGCCAGATCTGATGAGATACCTTCCAATGGGGAAAATACAGGAACTGAGTTCGGTAACTAATGAACAGGATAGTTATAAAGTGCCATGATGAGCAGAAGCAACACTTGAAGAAGGAACCCTGAGAGAGGGCAGAGACAACCAGAAAGACAGGCTCTCCTTCCTAGGACACCACATGAAACTAGCTTACTCCCATTTCCTCCCCTAAGGATAAATGAGAGATGTGTGCTCAGAGCAGAACCCATGTCCAGGGGTGCCCACACATCAGCTGGAAAATGCCCAGCAGGTACAGGGTGTTGGCTGGGAGATGGGACAGGAAAGCATAATCACTATTTGCAAATGCTGGAAGATCACTGTGCACAAATTAGGCAAATCCTGAAAGACGAAGAAAGAAAGCACAGATGGCAAGTTGGCTGGCAAGGTCTTAGTTTCAAAAGCTCTGTCTACCCCGTCTACCCCTCCTAATTGGTGCGCAGGAAAAGACCCAGTGTATGGACTTTCTCAGCTCTTACTTCTCTGTCATGACAATCCACTGGCCCCAGAAGTCATGGAAGTAGCTCCTGTAATTTAGTCCAGGAGGATCTACTTTTCACCTCCCCAACCTGACCTTCCTCAGCCTTAGGCAGGGTGGCATCCCTCATCCCAGGAATGCTACTCTCTTCCTAATTACTTCTTTTTCCCAGGAAAAGCTGGGCCTCTCTGTTTTAGCCAATCCGTAACTACTGTTATCCAAAATGAGTTTCATGTATTTGGCTCTTTTCTCATTCTATCAGTGCAGGTCACTAGACCCCCATGAGGCCTTCTGTGTCCTGACTGCTACATGACCGTTTGCTGCACACACTGCTCTTGGGTTTGAGCAGTCTAGTAACTCAGGAAGCTGACTGGGCTGCTGTACCTAGGGCGGACTATGTTGGTCAGTACATGGAAACCAGCCCCTGACCCTGGCCAATTTCCCCATACCCTCACTAGAACTCAAGGATTGGGTCCTCATCTGGGGATATCTCATCTCGCTGCCAACTGTCCACTAAGGGGACTCTCTATTAGTATCCATTGGTAAAGTTTCAGACTGATCACCCTGGCCTTGAGTCACTTGCTATGGAATCGCAATTGGCCCTATCTGAAGGTAGTTTTGGAGTTTTACGAACATACCAAAACTCTTAATATTTACGAATTCATAACTATAGTACTGTAGAAATGACTTAGGGCAGGAAGTTCAGATTATATGGTTTTTCATTCACACATTAAAAACCAGCAGGGTGATTTTTTATTATGGTGGAGTTGAGATTTGAATAGGTAAATTTATATACATGATTATATATATAATGTGAATTTCCCCTAAATATGTTATATAGGTAGGTACATATATATACATTTTAGATATGTATTGTATGCATAGGTATATCAGGATTTGTCTTTGTCTTTGTAATAAAACCTGTGTTCAAATAAAATGGGGAAATCATAGAAATAAAGCAGAGAAAAATGGAGCTTGTCAGGCTGAAGAGGCAAATGATGTGAAGGAAGCGCCCTGTCCTCTGCTTCCTCTCAGTCTGTCAAGGCAACTTTATAGTACTGGGGATGAACAAGGCACATTTTCACACTCAAGAACCTGCACTGATGCACTGAGTATATTAGGGCTGTTTAATTATAAATCTAGTTAAATAATTTTAAGTGTGAAATACATGTAAGACATATTTGACTAAAACTTTCACACAATCTAACATAGCTCCGAAGTGTACAAGTGTTCCACTTTACATGTTAGAGTAACGATGCATAATGTGCAACTTATGATAGTCCTTAGTTTTGAGATGAGTCATTTAACCTCTGTTTGCCATCTTACTTACTGAAGTCAAACTGAAGTCTTCATGGATACTTCCAAACAAATCAGGAGAAGAGATATCGACAGACAGACTAAATACAGATGAGGCAAGAGAATCATTATACACTAAAAAGTAAAACTTATGAAATATCTAAATTTAACTTCAAAATATTTTAGCGAAAAAAGTCATAAAACTTTCTATAAACTGCCATTATATTTAATTATTAATAGCTCAAGAAAGGCTCGAAAGACAAATTCTTATCATGGGCCAGACAAGATGATTTGCTTTGGGATGTTCTGAAGATTGACTTCATTATATTTAAAAATAAATTACCAAGGGGAAAATGTCAAATAATATTTAAGTAATTTAAGTGTTTTTGATCATCAGAATTTCCAGGGGGCTTTTTGAAGCTCATTTTCATAGCAACCCACTTACAAGTGAGATGAATTAGGAAAATAAAGGTTAACTCAAAAGCAATCCAAAAGATAAAGGTAAAAAGAAGAGAGGTATAATAAACACACTAACAATTTTCTTATTTAACATTCATAATAAATATCTTAGTAACTTGACTGACTTTAGAATTCATTTGGCAATTTAAAACAATGAAAAAAATCAGTATTTCAAGACAGGATTCCAATCTGGAAAACATTAAAATATAAACAGATGATAATTAAAATAGCAGTTAATGATATAAGGTATATTTGAATGAATGGAACAGAACAAAGTTTGGAAATACATTGTACTATATATTAGAATCCAGCAATGTATGAAACAGAAATTTTAACAAACTAACAAAGGAAAGACTTATATAAGTTTTAGGCAAGCCTAACCTTGCCTCAAAAAAAAATTACAAAAGAAAGGGCAAGGAGGTACCTTGGGCACTCCAGTAAATAACTCAGAGTTGAGCTCAATTCCACTCACTGCTGAGGCTCTACTGAAGCACGGATGCCAGAGGCGCAATGACGAGCTGCGCATTTACATTCCCTTTATTACCAACAGAGCCTGTCTTTTGAGCATCCAGCAAGCTAATTGTGTGTTCAATTTGTTCAATAGAAATAAAGCAACTCAGAAGACAAATTAATCTCTATTTCCTACTTGGAAGTCTGAGGATATAACATGAAGTAGGTAACAAGTCTACATTTTTCATTCTTTTAAATGTATCAGTGGAATTAACTTCATTTTTACTTACTGAGTAGTATCTATGTCTGCATCAGGCTTAGTGCTCAGTTGTTCTAGACAGTATATAAAAACCTACATTAAAAAATGATAAATTTTAGTAATATGGCTTTTAGGTATTAATCTATTTGGACATTAAAAAGTAGAACTATATAGTAAATTAGAGGAAATGTATGTCTAATAAGCTTGTGAATATGTGAATATGTGAATATGTGGCTGCACATAGGTGAAGTAGGTGGTAAATTAATATATTCCATTAATGTCTACTACACAAGTTTAGAGCATTAAAACACTTTGTTTTACTCAATTACTAAGGTCTTGATTTTTTTTTTAAAGACCTTGTTCAACACATAAAACTATATAACACACAGGTCTCAATCAAGGACAATACTTTACAACTCTATTATTTCATTTACTCTGTAATCTAACAAATAACCATACAGTACCATAGAGCACAGAAATGGGTAAATACCATAAATTAAACATTCAGTACTATTAAAACAAGCAGGGCCAAATTCTACACTGAGCTGTTATTTTGTTATCTTCTCACTCTGTGATGGGGGGGGGGGACGACTGACAGATAAATAGATAAATACATGACTTTGGGCTCTGGGCATCACTGCTTTCACTTACCTGCATGATATTGATGCTTAGTTGGCAAACTTCATCCTGTGTTTTAGGATGCTGAAAGACCTATAAAAAAGAATTTTGATGGAGTATTTTGCACTTTGCTAAGAAAACAAAGGCTTTTTGTTTGTAACATTTGATATAAAAAGCTCAAACATGGAACCACTTCAGGTATGGGCACCCTTAGTCTGAAGGGTTGGTTCTGGCTGGTTTCCTATCTGCTGTGATTCTGGTCCAAGGTAGCTGACAACAGGTCAGTCATTCACTTAGTCCACAAAGGCTCCTGAATGTACTCTGCTTGTAGCCCCTGCACTCACATTTTGACCTTCCTCAGCTTGCCTTAGAAGTAGAACTCAGCATGTCTGTGTGGTTAAACTAAATGAAATGAATAAGCAATAAAGGAAAAGGCTTTTATGGCAATTATTCACATGTTTCCCACTGTGATTCCTAAGGAAGGGTTTCTTGAGAGCTTCTAAAGTAAGTGTAATGAACAACTCACGCTCGCTTCTCCAGGCTTGCAATCCACAACGCCTTTCAGTGACTGCAGTGAGTGCACGATGCTCTGCTCAAATTGACAAGGCTGAAGAGAAAGAACACCTTCTGAAACTCACAAACAGGCACCAATTTTTAAGACACATTAACTGAACTGAATGTGGTCAAAATTCTCAGTTTTCTAGATTTGTGTAAAAGAACAGAAACACAAATAATCTACTCACTGAGTTAGAGATTTGGCATGCTTTACACAGTACTTTTAATTGGTACTAAAGATTATCTAATTCGGCTGGTATAGAACTCAACCAAAAAGTTAGCTTTTAACTAATTTAATTAGCTCATTAATTAATTAAAGTTTTAGCCAACTCTTCAAAACTTTCTCTTTTGAGAAGCAAATGGCAAGATAAAGTGCAAATAGAATGATTTTATATATTCGGGATGAGTCAGTCTCCTAGATTGTTCCACATCTCTAGGACTATTCAGTAAAATCTAATGTTAATAATAACATGGAACATGTACAGTATCTTTAAATAAAAACCAGTCATGGCATTAATTTCTATATACATTAAGCCAGAAGATGAAACTTGAAAACAAGTCTAAGTAAAGACACTCCAAGATAAGCCAGAAGAGATTCCCAAAACCTTAAGTGCCTGTGTTTGGTGTTTCACTCTAGGGACAAAGGAGTTGTTATAACAATCAGAATTCTCAAAAGTATATTTTCTAGTTGGGAGATACTAAACATGAGAATCACAGTCAAATGATTTTTATATAGTATAGAAATAAACTGCAATTGCAAACTAATAAGCATCAGGAAGAAAAAGGGTATAACTCAAAGAAGAACAGTGCTGGAGACACTCTGCTCTACAAAGACAGCAAAGGATGAGCCTTGAGACACGGGAATATAGAAGCTAAGACCTGAACTAGAGGGGACAGGAACTGCCACTGAAGAAAACAGGAAAAGAGGGGAGTAAGTTCTCAAAGGCCAGCTTGGCACCCTAGCAGAGAAGGGAACAAGTAACCACTAGAACTGAGGTCCACAGAAGGGCAGTATATCACCACCACAAACAAGCACTGATGACAAAAACCAGAGATGGGATTTGGCCCTGGGATCTGAAGGCTGACTGAGCAAGGGCAGGGTCAACACTCAGCAAGAAACTCTGGCAGAACATCTGCTGTAAGAACCTCTTCTCAGCATGCCCACCAATTTTTAAAAGGGGTTGTGAAAAAATAACAGATGAAAGGAAGTAACAGCTGTTCACATATTTCAAAACATTTTCTTATAAAAAGCCCTGTCTCAGTGCTAATGTCATTTTATTATTGCATTTTAAAACCACCAGAGGGCACCATAAATAATATTTAAAAGTAGAAGTAGGAAAGAAGGATAAGAATAGGATGAAAGACTAACCAGACAGAAAACATTTAGTCACAATGTTCTTTACTGTCAGCACAAGTGAGGCCTCAGGTTCCATTCCCAAGATTGCCAAACAACAAAAACATGATTGTCAGGTTACTGATCTTATTCATTTGACCTATAATCATAATACTGAGAATAAAATCCAAACTTCAACTGAGGGCAGTTAAATGATGACATTAATATAACTGCAAATGAACAGCTTCTCTTTGTTCCCCTACAAACTCCTTTCTCTGTGTTGTCAGTGAATCACCTGTCTTTGCTGACTATAGGTTATCACAAACCATTCCAGTTCTTCAGGGGGAAAAAAAAAGAGAGAGAGAGAATTCTCAGAATTATCCAAAATGAAAAGAGGCAGAACTTATTTTAACATAAGAAGTAAGTTACTTTCCACAGAGCTGCTGAGAAGCTGCAATGATGGTCTAGCTAATGACACATTTCAGCTAAGAGATGCCACAGTGGCAAAGCTCAGTGTTCTTAGTGCATGAAGGATGCTTCAGGATCCCAGGCCTTGGGAGGACAGAAACATTCTCCACACACACATTGAGACTGGTGCTATGAAAAAGCCACGGATCTTAAGTTACTTGTGTCACTTGTCAAAAGCTCAGAGTGTAAGCACATGGCTAACCTGCTCAGAGTTGGAATCCATACTTGTGCTCCAAATCTTGATCCTCCTTTCTCTTGAGAGAGGTATGTGTTTAACAGCTACAAAGCTTAGTCAGCATTAGGAAGCCCACCATGTTAGCTTTCTTCTTCAGACATTTGACTGGAGAATGTGGTTGACTCTAGATGGGTAGCCCACTGGTTCAAGCCTTTGCTCCCTGTGCAGACTGTACCGTGTGGACTGTATGTGTGAGGCCATCATGAAATTAGTTACCTTATGGCTATAACTGCACTAGGGTAGTTATGGTGGTTTGGCTCAGGTGTTCCCCATGAACCTGATCCCCAACTGATGGCAAATTTGGAATTGGAACCTTGTTGGAGGCGTGTGATTGGGGCAGGCTTATGAGTGCCGTAGTGAGCTTCCCCTTGCCAATGTTTGGCACACTACCCTGTTGCTGCTGTCCATCTAACGTTAGCCATCCTCTACTCATGCCATCATTTTCGTGCCATGATGGAACTTTCCATTGAGTCTGTAGCCAAAATAAATCCTTTGGTTCTTTTTGGCAGGTTCTTTCTGCCAGCAACAGTAGTCAAACGTCAAAAACAGCCTACAGGCAGGTTTCTCTAGTGATCACTCACTCACTCCAGTTCACTTTCCCAGGGCCCATCTATGATGACCAGGCACCTCGCAGTCCTGGGCCACGGCAGCTCAGGGCAGCCCACAGGCAGCGCATGATGAAGCGCGGACTAGGAGACCTTTAGGCCAACACCACTTTGTGCCCGAGGGCTGAATGCTGATCAGTTGTTAGCTGATTAAATGAAACATACACTATTTTCTCAAACATAATAAACAATGTTTTTCCCTTTGCAAAAAAAACTAATCTGAGACAGGCATCATGCACCAGGCATTTTCCACATCCATTTCATCAATGGATGGTGCCTGATGACCTACTTTTGGACTGTCCTTAAAGCTTGCTATGACAATTAGGGTAATTATGGTTGTGTGAAAGAGATTTAAAAATAGGGTTAGGAATGATGTAAATGAGCAATCAGCATGGTGGCTCTAGTTATTATTAGTATTAATAAATTCAACTGTTTAAAGAAAGCTTTGCAGTTTATGAAGTGGTTCAGTGCTCAGAAGCATATTAACTCCTAACCCCCCCAATGTGAAGATGTGTTCTGTTTCTTCTTTTCCAAAGGGGAATCTAGGGCTCGGCGGATATTAGGTTTTCTGTAGGACAGCTCTAGCTCTGAACTGAGTGCAGGAGCCACAGAGGAAACGCTATACTTTCTTCCTGGAAGGAATAAGGCTGTAAGGAACCAAAGCGGCACTGAGGAGAAGCAGTGCAAGAGGCCACGAAACAGTCATACACAGAGATCTTGGGCACTGGCTACATGACCAAGTATAGCGCTAGTGAAGAAAAGAGACAATCCTGTCTTGTATAAGCCTCCATGTGTCAGCAGTGACTCAGCACCTGCAGGACTGTCAGAGGCATGAAATCACACCAAATAATGGAAGCTATTTCCCAAAGTATTTGATTGAAATCCTGTTACCTATCTGAAAGGATGATGATTCCAGAATGAATGGATCAGGCTCTAGTGCTGCCTGACCTGTGACTGTACCTG
Organism: Zapus hudsonius; assembly: GCA_004024765.1. Taxonomy (NCBI): domain Eukaryota; kingdom Metazoa; phylum Chordata; class Mammalia; order Rodentia; family Dipodidae; genus Zapus; species Zapus hudsonius. The sequence continues at coordinate 108,694 of PVHP010001074.1, forward strand.
CAGAGGTCTGCTCTTCTTCATTTGGTTTTAGCTTAGAGGCCAGCAATACCATTCTTCTACCTTGCTTTTTGTCTAAACACTTCAAGCTGCCGAGTAATGTGGAATTAAGTATAATCTAGTTGTAAAACGTAATACAAACAAAAGTAACAGTGATATAGGAAGATGCTTTTTAAAAAAACCCACTTCTCTCTAATTTTTAAATATTTGTAATCAGCATTAAAAAGGATTTTGAGAAAGGAAATTTTAAGATTTTAATATTTCCAGGAACCATTCAGATTTATAATGCAGAATATTCTATATATCACAAATAATATGATTTGCATTTATTAAACACTAGTAAATAGTAAAAGAAAAGAAGTTAAAACTTACTAGGGAAGTCAACCCTTCATTATCAACAATCCAGTCTTCCTTTTCAGCTAATCTCTTTATTTCTATAAGCAAAACAAGCACACAAATACTTTGCATATAGTTATATAATTGAATTTCATAGATACAAAACTTAGAAAGGTTAAAATTCTTAATTACTTTATATAAATTTATGAAGTATAGACAGAATGTAATTTTTGGTAGGTCAGTTTAGCTATGTGTTGTCCAGTAGAGTTTTCTTACAAAACATTAATGTAAGCACATTTTTAAAAAAGACTACTTTTATTTATTTGCAAGCAGAAAGAGACACAGAGAGGAAGAGAGAGAATGAGTATGCCAGGGCCTCTAGTCACTGCAAACAAACTCCAGATACATGTATCTCTTTGTTCATTTGGCTTTACGTAGGTTCTGGGGAATCAAACCCAGGTCATTAGGCTTTGCAGGCAAGTGCCTTAACCTCTGAGCCATCTCTCCAGCCCCACTTTTGGTTTTTTAACTGAAAAGCCAAATTTGGAGACTTCGAGGCTAGGTTTAATGCACCTAGAGGCAATAACTTAGTATTCTTTTGGTTTGTTTGTATTTTAGTAGTATCTTTACTTATGAGAGAGAAGGGGAGAATGAATGAATGAATGAGCATGCCAGGATATGCATCTGGCTTTATGTGGGCACTGGGAAATTGACCCCAGACCAGCAAGCTTTACAAGCAAATGCCTTTAACTACTGAGGTGCCCTTACCAGCCCACTTATTCAGCATTCTTGGCAGTACTAGACGTGTGCAAAATAAGTCCTACAATATTTCTGCCTGAACTTTCTGATGGACAATTGGATTCTGTTTGAATCCTCTCATTCCTGATGACGGTAGTAGGATTCTCACTTGACTTAAAAAAATGTCACCTGCGGGTTAAAGAAATGGCTCCGCTGTTGAGGTGCTTGCCTGCAAAGCAGAAGGAGCAGAGTTCTATTCTCCAGCACCCAAACTGGGCCCATACTTTACATTCGTTATATATCCCAAATTTTCTACTTAGTGTGTGCCATAAAGATGTTCTTATGTTCTTAAATATTTTCAGGTATATCCATCTTAACTTCTGTGTGGTCTTGAAGCTCAACTTAATTATTTTGAAAAGATATCCAAAAGATAAAATTCTACCAGACAGCTAGAAATGAACTAGAATGTTTGAATCTCCCTAACATAAGTTTTCTCTTATTTTCAAGGATGTGGAAGCTGTCCTGTTTAGGTAACTTTGTCTAATAAATATCAATTTTTCCCAACACACCTTCTGCTGTGTGTTGCAATGTGACCATTATGCAACGTATACGGAGGTCTAAAATGAGGTCCTGGATAATCTGTAACATGTCATTGGGAATTTCCAGGGCAGTCAATGATTCGTAAGTCAGCCTAGAAAACAAACAACACACAACAAATGTGAGTAAATGAGGTTCCAAAGAATTCCAGCCATCACTTTCACCATCCTGCAACTACTCCTAAGGACGAGCTGGTGTTAGGTTGAAAATGGGGGAAATCTGACCTTAACAGGGACTGTGATACAGTCCCTACAACAGAAAAGATGATCATGGTATGACTTTCTCATCCAACATACACATCAGGAATGCTTAAAAAGCTTCCTTGCCAGGTACATAAGAAATAGACTTAGCAGGACAGAGAGAAGGAAAATGTCTTCTCTGTTGATAGGTTAAATAACACAGCCCAACCCAAGATGTTTTTGAAAGCTTAAGAAAAAAAACACAAAACCATCTCTTGACCATGGGCCCACACTTACCTTACGGTCTGGATAACATGAGCAAGCCACTGCCCTGAGAGCTCCGTCTGTACTTCCCAGCCTCCATACTGCCTCCCCTCACTCTCTCGGATACTGTGAGGGAGCAGGGCTCCACGGATTAGCTTCACCAGGGAGTGCATTACTTCCTGAATCATTTTCTAGAAATGAAGAAGCAAAATTACATGAAGATCCCATCAATCAGGTCTAAGATTGGGCCTGAATGATAAGAAGTATATTGACTGTCAAGTTTTCCCAGTAACTTTGAGTAAGAAAACATTGCCCTGCTAAAAGTCTAACTACACTTACCCCTAACTTACCTTGAAATCATTCTGTCTTTGCCTCACATTCTTTGATCTCTCCACTTGGCCTGACTTCTCAGCAGTCTTAAAAACAAAATAAAAAATATTAACTATCTTTTAGAAATAATTTTTAAAAGTTATGAAATGCTTTAGCACTTATACATGAAGTGCTACCTTGATTAAGTGAAATGCTTACAAAATAATGTAGGGCCCTGATTATACAGTGACTAATTTAAAAACCTTTCCCAAAAAGAAATTATTCATCACCCTAATGAATCCCGGTATAATTCTTATACATGAATCTAAGAATAAATTGAAGCTACATATTTTGTAGGTGAATTTCATGAGCCATTTTCATTTTCAATTGCACACAATTAAATCATAACGCACCATACCCACAATACCGTTCTTACCACTTTTCTTACCAGCACAAAAACAAGAGAGTAAGCTCTCAACTAATGGAGGGCATCTTATGGCATCTGTTCCGTCCCCTTGGCAAATATTTCTAATAAACACAAGCAATCTGGCTGTCATTTTGTATGGTTTAAAAAATTATTATTATTATTATTTTGTTTTTTTGAAGTAGGGTCTCGCTCTAGTCCAGGCCTACCTGGAATTCACTATGTTCTCAGGGTGGCCTTGAACTCAAGGCAATCCTCCTACCTCTGCCTCTGAGTGCTGGGATTAAAGGCGTGCGCCACCACGCCCGGCTTTAAATTTTTTTTTTTTTTTTTTTGCAAGAAGAGAGAAGTCATGCATCAAGGCCTCTTGCTGCTGCAAACTCTAGACATTTTTGCCACATTGTACATCTGGCTTTACGTGAGTCTGGGGAATCGAACCTAGGCCAACAAAATTTTTTTAAGTAAGCACCTTTAACTGCTGAGCCATCTTCCCAGCCCCATTTTATTTGATTGATACATTTATTGACTTATTTATGTACTTAGAAGCAGAGAGAGACAGAGAACAAGACAGGGAAGGGGGACCCTAAGGCTTCTTGCTACTGAAAATGACCTTGAGAAGCATGTGCCACTTTGTGCAGCTGGCTTTCCATGGGTACTGGATAACTGAACCCAGGCTATTAGGCTTTGCAAGCAAACATTTTAACTTCTAAATTATCTCTACAATTTTTTTTCTCCAGGTAGGGTCTCACTCTAGCTCAGGCTAACTAGTAATTCGCTATGCAGTCTCAGGGTAGCATCCAACTCACAGCAATCCTTCTATTTCTGCCTTGTGAATGCTGGAATTAAAGATGTGTGCCACCCCACCCAGGTATTTTTAAATTTTTTAAAATTATAAATCATTGCCCTCTTTACAATGTAATTTAGAAAGAATACCTTCTACCATTCTAGATTTTTTTCTTAAATATATATTTATTGTCCATAATGAGTTACATTATTCAGTGGGCAAACAATGAGTTGTTATCCCCAATTCCCCAATTCCCCCCTCCCCATCCCCAATCAGCTGGATATCCTCCTCCGTGGGCTGTCTGGATCAGTCCTTAGGGCAGGGGACCCTGGATAGCCTAGTACTCAACCTGGTCCCCCTGTCCCAAGTGTGTTGATACTGAAGGGTGCCATGCTTCTCCACCACGGCTCTTACAATCTTTCCGCCCCCTCTTCCGCATAGGTCCCTGAGTCGTGGTGGATGAGTATTAAGGCTGCTTTAAGGTTGTGAGTTTTGGGGTCTTTGTGTTGAAGATCGTTGGTTTCTGTCTCACTGGCTTATCCTGTGTAGATTGAATGTCTGTGGCTGTGGGTCCCTCATTCCTTCCGTCCTTCTCTGTAGGATTCCATATGGATCCTCCACGTTATGACTGTGGTGGCTCATCTCTTGCCAGGATCTCAGCTATCTGCCTGCGGTTGGTTGGTAGGGTTAGATGGGCCCCAGCTCTCTCGCTGCATCCTGAAAAATACAAACACAATCTCCATCGGAGAGTGTGATCAGTGTAGGTTAACAAATATACACATTTCTGGATTACCTAGATTCTATTTTTAGTAGCCTCCCCGTCAATCGCTCCCACAGTGCATCTTGTCTCAGGAGCCCAAAAGTACAGGATCCGGTAATTATCGCCCTAAATCCCAAGTTCCAGACAAGGTATCCCCCTCACTAAGTGGAAAATTGGCCGAATTTGAAAGCTGTTGATTGTCAACCCCAGGCCCAGGCTCCTCCGTTGCACAAGTGCTCCTTTCTTGGTTTGCTGTTCTCTCCCAGTAGGGGGTGTGGTCAGCCTACTCATGACTGCAGATTGTTTTTCATGTTAGTGGTCTCTGTTTACTCCAGCTGTTGTTGATCATTTTCCCCTGGCAGCCTGTGCAGTGCCTTCTAGCACTACACTAACTGCCTTCTGGGGGCTGGATACCATTCCGGATGTTGAAGGGTCTCTTGATGCTGGTTGATGGCATTCTGTGGTTTCTTCAGCAACAGGGTTTTGCCTCAAGCCTAGGGAGGGCACCCAAGAGCTTTGACAGAATTCTGTCATGTTGTTGGAATCTCCTGAGTCGCTTTGGTCAACAGCTCAGTGAGGGAAAGAACCAGTGGATGGAACCAGGGGTTGTCCGGCTGCTCTAATTATTCACAGGCTTAGACTCTCTCCCTTACCACTCATGGCCCCTCTTGCCAGATGACGCTCACTACTTACTCAATAGGTTACAATATGATCGTGAGGATTTTATGTTTTGAAACCTAATATGGTTTATCCTCAAGTTTAAGCCATTCCCCTCCTCCCATCCCTTACCCATCATTCATAATCTCTCACTTCTTACTATTAGTCTGCATAAAGAACATGGTTATCTTGGTTAAGGACCACATATGAGGGAGAATATGCGGCGTTCGATTCTCTGTTCTCTTGAGTGTTCGCTTAGTAAGATCCGCTCGAAGTCAGACCATTTTTTCCTAAATTTCGATATATCATTTTTCCTTTCAGCTGAGTAAAATTCCGTGGTGTAAATATACCACAGTTTCTCTGTCCATTCCTCCATGGATGGGCATTTGGGTTGATTCCAATATTTGGTTATGAATTGAGCTGCTATAAATATAGTTGTACAAATGTTTCTGTGTGGAGATGTGATCTTGTGGGTAGATGCCTAGTAGAGGGATAGCTGGGTCCATTGGTAGCTCTATGTCTATTGTGTTCAGGAGTCTCCACACTGCTTTCCATAGTGGTTGAACAAGTTTGCAATCCCACCAGCAGTGAATGAGAATTCCTTTCTCCCCGCATCCGCGCCAGCAACGATTGTTGTTGGTTTTCTTTATTATTGCCATTCTGACTGGAGTAAGGTGGTATCTCGTTGTGGTTTTGATTTGCATTTCCCTGATGCTTAGGGATGCTGACCACTATCTCAGGTGAGAAAAGGCCATTTGTGTTTCCTCCTCTGTAAATTCTCTGTTGAGATCAGTGCCCCATTTTGTGAGGGGGCAATTTGGGTTCTTGCTATTAATTTTTTTGAGTTCTATGTAGGTTCTGGAAATCAGGCCTCTGCCTGTGTTGTAGCTGGCGAAAATCATCTCCCAATTTGAAGGGGGTCTATTGACTTTGAGAACGGTGTTTTTGTCTGTACAGAAGCTTTTGAGTCTGATCAGGTCCCATTGGTTAAGTGACTGTTGCACTTCCTGGGCTACTAGAGATCTGCTCAGGAAGTTGTTCCCAACTCCTATCTCAGGTAGGGTTCCTCCAACTTTTTCTTCCAGGGTGTTCAGGGTTACAGGCTTGATATTGAGGTCTTTGATCCATTTGGATTTGATCTGTGTGCATGGTGAGAGGAGTGGGTCTAATTTCATTTTTTTACATGTGTTTATCCAGTTTGTCCAGCACCATTTGTTGAGGATGCTATCTTTGGCCCAGCATACATTGTTGGCACCCTTGTCGAAGACTAAGAAGCTTAAGTTATTTGCATTAAAGGCTGGGTCTTCGAGTCTATTCCACTGGTCAGACTGTCTGTTTTTCTGCCAATACCATGCTGTTTTAGTTACTGTGGCTGTGTAGTATGTTTTAAAGTCAGGTATGGTGATACCTCCTGCATAATTTTTTTTGCTCAGAATAGCTTTAGCTATTCTAGGTCTCTTACCCTTCCAAATAAATTTGGAGATTATTTTTTCAATGTTTGTGAAGAAGGAGGTTGGGATTTTTATTGGCATTGTGTTGAATCTGTAAATTGCTTTTGGCAGGATTGCCATTTTTACTATATTGATTCTCCCTAATCATGAGCATGGAATGTCTTTCCATCTCGTCACATCCTCCTCTATTTCCCTTTTGAGCGTTTCAATATTTTCCTTATATAAGTCTTTCACTACCTTGGTTAGTGATATTCCCAAGTATTTAATTTTATTAGAGGATATAGAGAACGGGACAGTTTCTCTGATGTCTTTTTCCGAATGTTTGTCTTCTGTATATAGAAAGGCTACTGATTTTTGTGTGTTAGTTTTGTATCCTGCCACTCTGCTGAAGGCATTGATCACCTTCAGGAGATTACTAATACTGTTGTTTGGATCAGATATATATAAGATCATGTCATCTGCAAAGAGGGATAGTTTGACTTCTTCCTTTCCGATTTGTATCCCTTTTATGCTATTCTCTTGTCTTACTGCTTGGGCTAGAACTACAAGCACTATGTTAAATAGCAGTGGTGAGAGTGGACATCCCTGTCTTGTTCCTGAGTTGAGGGGGAACTCCTTGAGTCTTTCCCCATTGAGGATGATTTGTGCTTTAGGAGATCTGTATATTGACTTTATCATTTTGAGGTATAGTCCATCTATGCCTATTCTTTCCAGGGTTTTGAACATGAAGTGGTGTTGAATTTT